>DF360242.1:0-10375 GCA_000787875.1 Solanum virginianum | reverse complement strand
CGAATTGGAACCATGATTGGGTGTATAGAGACAATTGATGTGGATACTATAAGAGAGAGAGTGCCAGATGCCGAATAGGAAAGAAGAGAGTGCTACAGGAATGATCCTTATGTGCCATCTCATAACTGTGATGCCGGGTCAAGTAACTCCAGGATCCAAGAGATGTTCAATAAGTGGTTGAAGCGGGCTGACCACACAAATGAGACTTTAAAGGGAATGAAAGTGGATATTTCAAGTATTAACCAAAAAATAGAGTCTCACTCGGCAGCGATTAAGCAACTTGAATAATAATTTGGACAAGTTTCTTCACAGTTGAACCAACATCAAAAGGGCATCTTACCAAGCAATACAGTTCAAAATCCTAAAAATGAAGGGCATTGCATGGCGGTCATGACCTGCAGAGGCAAGAGCACCATAGATCCCCCTTTGCTAGTAATTGTGGATGAAGTTGATGAGAAGGGTCTTGGAGATGAAGTCATGGTTGAGGGAGAAAATCCGAAGGTTGTTGGGATGCAACAAGAAGAGACAAGGGAGCATGAGAAATTAAAATCAATTCCCAAACCCCCTCGTCTTTTCCCTCAAAGGCTTAAGAAAAAGGAAGAGGAGGGTAATTTCAAACACTTCCTCTCAATGTTGAAGCAACCCTCCATCAACATTCCCCTTCTAGAAGCTTGGAGAAAATGCCCAGGTATGCCAAGTATATGAAGGATTTAGTGACCAAGAAATGCACTTTGAGCTAAGAGTTCTCACAAGAACTCCAATAATGTAGTGTGATTATGACCAAATGCATTGTTCAAAAGCAAGAGGACCCCGGTGCATTCACCATTCCTTGTACCATTAGTGACGTTGAGTTTGCCAAAGCATTGTATGACTTGGGAGCGAGCATCAATCTAATGCCTCTTACTGTATTCAGAAAGCATGGCCTTGGTACTCCTACCTTGACAAGAATGAAGTTGCTTATGGTAGATCAAACTATAAAAATCCAGAGGGAATCATTTTGGATATGCTTATTAAAGTTGATAAATTTATCTTTCCCATGGATTTTATGATCCTTGACTGTAAAGTTGATTTTGAGGTGCCCATCATCTGGGGGAGACCATTTCTGGCCACTGGGAGAGCCCTAGTGGATATGGATTTGGGATGACTGCATTTTAGTGTCAATGATGCAGAGGTTGTATTCAATATTTGCCAATCTATAAAGCACCCAGACGAGTTCAAAAGTGAGGTATGGACCCTTGAGGATAGTTGATAAAGGACGATGATAAAGTTGAGCCACGACGATAAACAATGCGCTTCTAGGGAGGTAACCCAAGCATGTTGATAATTTGTTGGTTTGTTTTAAGTGTTTTGGTTAATTGAGATTCTTAGGTAGAAGATATGAGTGTTTTTAGTTGAAAGAGATTGATACAGTTGTAATATTTTGAAAATTGTTGTGTTTTGAGACTTGGTTTGCAAGTGGAAATCAAAGAGTTGAAAATGTGAGAAAATGGCACTTGGAGAAGCCTCTATGAGCAAGCCTAAGAGTCATAGTCATCACTACGACTCATAGTCATGCCTCATAGGTGGAATCAGTGAGCATCAGATATTGGCACACACAGTACGAGCCAACCTTACAATTCGTAAGGTCTCTTATAAGTCGTAAGTGGGGTTTGTAATGCCTAGGTATGAATTTCTACAAGTGTTGGGTCTGCTACGAGGTCAAGACTTATGAGTTGTAGGACACCCAATGACTTGTAGTTGAGGTCTCGTAGCCCCGACCTGCAGCTTTTTAATATCTGACCCGGTTTCTTTTAAATAATGGTCAAAATAAAATTTGACCCCAATTCTTCATTTCTCAATCCCTAAAATGATGGAAAACCCCTAATTATAATCCCAATCACTTTTCTGATCAAAGCTCTGGCCAACCATGTCATTTTCCAGCCAAGATTCCAGCAAGTACTCCATTTCCTAGTGTTTCGGCTTATTTTTCCATCTACAGTACATTTGCTCAATTTTTCTACCATTTGGTAAGTTTCTTGGTTAATCTTAATGAATTATGGTGGGGAGTTATGCTACAGATAATGGTATATATGTTTAACCATGAATTTTTAAGCACATTTGATGATATTTTGATATAAACTTAAATACCTAGGGTTGATGTTCTTTGAAGGATTTTGTGATGAATGAACCTTATTTCAAATTCTTGAGTGTGTGGTTGTGATTGTGTAAATGCTTAATCCCTTGAGTGTAATGCTACATTGTTACCCAACTATTGTGTGAATTATTGTCGGAATTGAAATTTAGAAGACTTGGGGGTGTGTTTCATATGTCTTAACTTGGTGGACAAGATTGAAATGGTCTAAATAGTATTTGTATCTCTATAGAATGTCTTATTGATATCAAGTATGAGCTTAGAAAGTATTTTATGTTTGGTGTGCTTGATGTACTATTAAAATGATTTTAGTTCTTAGGGATGATGGTTGTTTTAAATTTCTGTTGTCATTATGGGATTGCTTGTGTGCCAAGTATTTTGTACTATGCTTATATGCCAAAGTATTTTGATTGGTATGCTTTGCTTGTGCTTGTTGGGGGAAAGTGATAGGCACTACTGGTGCCTTCTATTTTTAACTATGAGGCAATACTACAACTCATAGGCTCCCCTACAAGTCGTAGTGGTCCCTCATAGCAAGCATCAGTCACCTGTTGTTTCTTCATATTTCCTATACGAGAATCACATAAGACTAGTAGGGAGGGACTAGTCATCATGACAGTTCTTAAAAATGTCTCTGAAATTTGGTATGAGGCTAGACTACGACTCATAGGCTCCCTTATGAGTCATAACTGCCTATCGTATCTGAGGTCAAATTGGATTTTTGTAAGTTATTTTATTTCTATAAGGCTAGTGTACGACTCATTGGGCAACCTACGAGTCATAACTGTACTCGTACTTGCAGACCTTCAAATGTTTCAGTGATCTTTCTTCTGTTTAATTTTATTTCTATGCTTCAGTGTTTGTGTTTCTTGTTCTTTGTTATATGATTTATTGGATCAAACATCTTGAAACTTATAAGTTACAATGTGGTTAGTTTGTAGATAAAATGCCTCCAAAGGAGAAACGTGCAATTCAAACTTTCCAACGGAGGTTGATTGATGAATCTTTCAAGACTGAGCATTCAGAGGGCTCTATGGAAGTCCATAGATAAACCCTGAAGCCAATAGACCCCAGACTCGGGCACTTGTAGCACAGACTCCCATAGAAGTTAGTATTTTCTCCCAGTTTGAAGAGGACAAATAATAGGGTAATGGGGACAGGTCAGATAGCTTGCACAGATGACCCCCTTACACTCTGAGTCAGAATCGGAGTCCGAGAGCACCTCCCACACCCAGCAATAAGAAGTCCACTCTCAATCCCCCGCCAACCATAGATGGTGTGTCCCAGGGATGAAGGAGATATATGATCAGGGTTTAGAACCCAAGGGACGACGCAAACTTGTGTGGCAATTTCATGAAGAATCGAGACTGAACAACTCAGGGTTAGATAAAGTGCCTGGGTTGGATACAGAGTTAGATAGACATAGGCTACCATGGACCACACAACAACTAAGCAAGTATGCCCCTTTTGTAGTCCGTAAGTTCTATTCATCATATCTTGCTACACTCTATCGGGGCTATCAAAGAACAAAAAGCTAATAGAGTAGTCGAGGCTATGGGTGGTGCCAGTCCGAGGTAGGAGAGTTCTTATTTCAGAGGAGACTATTCAATAGATCCATTTTGGACCTGATTATAGAGTGCATTAATCTACTGTAGAATTGATGGGTAGATTGACAAGATGAGGAGAGCGGTGACTAGGAAGGACATCAGATCCAGGACACAGCTTCTACAATGGATTGCGAGCCAAATTTGTGAGGAGGTTTTTGAGCCATGTGGGTTACAAACCACGCTGATCCTATAGTGAAGGCCCACCTCTCTTTCCTGGTCAAGTTTTGGTGGTCCATTATCCGTTGGCGTATCTGGCCCACTTTCATGGATAATATGATCACTTTAGAGTGGGTTGTATTATTAGCTAGCATCTTAGCTGGTTATGAGATAGACTGGGCCCGAATCACTCAGAGCAGATCTATGAGGCAGCTGTCCGGACAAATATATCACTGCCATTTCCTATTTTGATTCATCAGTTGTGCAGTGCAGTAGGTGTTCCTATTGACTCCACTGGGATAAGCACATATAGGATACATGTACTATGGATCCCAGCCTGATAAAGGCTGACGAGAACCCGGTGGCCTTACCATGAGCATCTCCTCCTATTCAGTGCCATTCCCAGTGGAGCTTTCAACTGAGAGTGCACCTCCAGCTGCTACCGACACTACTTTAGTTGCTACAGAGCCTACATCAGATGTGGAGATTGAGTGCACACCATCCTTCAGTACTTCAGTACCAACAACAGCTATATTACAAGTTGATTCTCTTACTTCTGCTGTTGCTTTTCAGACATTATTATGCAACGGTAAAGTACAGACTTCTGGATCTATCTACACGAGTCAGACCTTGGGTTGACCAGTCTGTTCGAGACTTCGAGGAGAGGATGAAGGCATTCACCCATGATTTAGTAGATGAGAAAGTTAGAGTGGTGGATGCCTATGTAGATGCTTTTGAGGTGATAGTCCAGCGGATGCTTGAGGGAGCTCGACCTGTTGACACAAGCGCTATGACTAAGAAATTGGCCATATTTAAGAACAAATTGTTGTAGATGTTGGTAGCTCCTGTTACAGTCCCATAGGTGGTACCGACGAGCAATAAGTCATTTTAGTGGCTAGCCAACCGTCCAGGTGTCCGTTGGAAAAGGCCCCTTGAGCACGATGATGATCCAGAGCCAACTCAGAAGAGGTCGAGATCGGAGGAGGAGCCCATACCCGAGGCAATAGTGTAGGAGTAGCTATTTTTGGTGGCTATTCAATGAGATCGAGAGTAGCACATGCCACATGGAGAGGGTAGTTATGATACTGCTGTGGAGGAGATGGTGCCTCAAGAGCCTACAGATCAGCCAGAGATCGGTGCTTGATGCACCATGATGTTTGACTTCTTTTGACCCCAGTTCTTATTTTATCATTTTGGATACTTTGTTCTATTATTAGACAATCTTTTTGCTATGTTAGTTTTTGATGTGTTTAAATATTTTTATGATCGGTTGTTGTTTTTACATATGTTGTGGATGTTAGTTTTTGGTTTTTAATGTAGTATGTTATCATGTTTGTTTTTCATTCCTGTCTTTACTATGAGGATAAAATATCCTATTTTTGTTGGGGTGTGGGAAGTTATGGATCAAGATGAAGTCTGAATAACCTTGAGTCTATAACTTCCCCTATTTTTGATCCTAAGGTTTTCTTGCGATGATTCTTTATTCTTGTGGATGTTTACATTTCTGTTGAACCGACATGTTTAGGTAGTGTATATAATGTGTAAATTCGTAGTAGTGTTATCTATTGGCATATATAGTCTTTAATTGCATTTTAAAGTTTTGATGAAAAAATAGGTACCCTCAAAATTTTTGAGATTGTGGTTGTTGATGCATCCATTCATTTTTGAATATCTGGCAATGTTTGTTTTGATATTTGAAGGTAAGCTGAGGCTGAAAGCATGACCTGTAAGTCTATACTTGATTGTAGATGCAATGTCATGTGTGTTGTGATCTTATTTTGTTGCATTCACATATCTTGTATGGACTCAGAACTTGCCTTAGTACTCTAAGATTGTTTTGGTAATGTGGTTGATATGGAAAGGATCTTAGGCCTCTGTTCTTAGTGAGCCCACTTTTAGCCTAAAATGACCCACCAAATGTGTGAGAGAATCCCCTGTTCTGAATTTTCGAGCTTATCATTTACTCATTCTTTCTTGACACCTTGCTAGTTTAACCTTATTTGATGAAATACCTTACTATTGGCCCTGGTCAACCCTTGGATATGCGACCCTTAATTGAGTCTAAAAGCCTAAGTTGAGGGTGGCTACAAGTTGTGGCCCTGGTTTGAGGAATAGATATTGTGTACTTCATCTCAGGCTAAAAGTCTAAGTTGAGGGTGGCTACAAGTTGTGGCCCTGGTTTGAGGAATAGATATTGTGTACTTCATCTCAGGCTAAAAGTCTAAGTTGAGGGTGGCCCTTATTGTGGTAATGTAATGACAATATGGTGGTTAGTTGGGAAATAAAGAAAGAAATGAAAAATCATGAGCCTAGTGAAGAAAAAGAAAAGAAAAGATCCTTGAATTGAGAAAAAGTAGCAAGAATTGAGTTCAGAAATAAGGCACAACTAAAAATAGAAAGAAAACACTTGAGAAAAGTTTGAAATAGGAGAATAAGGGTAGATTTATTAAAAAGGGTTGGATTATGAAAGCAAAAAGTGTTGGTAAACATGGTTCAAGGATAGCTTTTAGTCACTACTTGCCTAAAATGCCATACCAAAGCCCCTTGGACCTATGTTACAAGCCTATAAGTCCTAAAGTGATCCAAATCCACTTTAACACCAAGCCAGAAGATGAGTATAGAGGTAAATATGTGGTGTTAGACAGTATGCATAAATTTCAATTGTGAGAGTGAGAATGCTTCATCAGTCACTGAATTCTAAATAATTCTTGAGTGAGCATGAGGGACTTCTTTCCAGTGAGGACATTTTGCACTACTTGAGTAGCATATGACTATACCAGTGATTATTGATAATTGATGCTCCTTAGTTTGTCATAATTGGATTACTAGGTATCTCATTATGTTCTGGTTTTGCTTAGTAACTTTGCAATCCTGATTTGAAAATGATAGTTGGGTACCCTAATCAAAAGGAGTTGTTGTATATGCCATTATTGTAGCTACTATGTATTTCTCATTATCTGCTTAGATTGAGTCATCGCTTGAGGACAAGCAACAATTCTAAGTTAAGGGTGTTGATGTGCTATAAAAATATAGCACATTTGATGCTGAAAACAAAGGTTTTTGTGAGTTCTCAATGCGACTTTTTATGGTTTTTATGTGTTTTTGTGTTGTTCTTGCAGAAAAGTTAGGTTGGCATGATTTTGAAGAAAACGTTGCAGATTTTGCTGAATCATAGGATATATAAGCTCACCTACGAGTCGTAGGGTGTGTCATAGCAAGAAAAAGAGACCAAAATCTCAGAAATCAGCTAAGTGGAGGTCACCCCTATGAGGCCATCCTACGAGTCGTAAGTCTCACCATGACTCGTTTAAGTGGACTCGTAGCAGGAATTAGAGAGCCAAAATGTTAGACCAAAAATGAAGGCCAAGACTATGAGAGGAACATGCAAGTCGTAGCTTAAGAAATGACTCGTACCTGTGGGCCATACCAGCTTAGTCCAAGATACCAAGAGCCTGACACGAGACCCCGACTACGACTCATAGGTCATACCTCCAAAGCGTACCAGCTGCCAGTTGTCGTTTCTATATTATTTTTAGGGTTTATTTGTAAACACTATAAATACATTTAGTTCAGTTTTCATAGAGAGATCCCAGATTTTAGAAGATAGAACTTTCCTTTGAATATTCTCTCAAGAATATATTAGGGTTTTAGATTAGTTTATTATTTTTTCTTGGAAAACCTATTTTGGGAATTCAAATCTTGCTTTGTACTCATTATTCATCAATCAACCTTTTGGGTTTGCAAGTTGTGGTGCCTATACTCGTCAATATTTTTGGTAAAACTTTCATTTATGTCTTGTATTTGTATTTTTGCTTTTTTTGCCTTAGCCATGAGTAGCTAAGCACCCACAACTTGGGTTTGTGGGAATAATGGGTAGTTGATTTGAAATAACCTAGGTTTATTGCATTTCTACGATTGGGGTTTACATGTATTATCTATTTCCCTTCATTATGATTATCGTTTGGTGGTGGCCAACACCAAACCCCGCGTACTATCACTATCCTGACCAAGGTAGTGACGAATAGAAAAAGGGAAGTAGTTGACAGAATTCGATTGATTTGTTCTCGTCTAATCAATAAAACTTGACCAAGGGGAGGTTGACTGAGAAAATTGGTAATGGTTAGTTGGCACGCCATGGTGGCCGACCAAGCGCCATGGTGAAATTTGACCTTTCCCTTCAAAAGAGGGCTGGAAGAACCTAAGTTACCATTCTGCATGCAAATTTCCAATCGTAGTTATGTTACCTAGGGTAATCGAGTCAACAAACCATGGTGAACACAATTCCTAAGTTGTCCCTAAAATTGAGTGTTTCCTCATGTCATAGTTTAGTGTTTGCTTTACTTTGTTTCTGAATCACACAAACCCCCCATTTAGAGAATTTAGTTATTTATACTTGAAATAATTAGTAATGGATTCTTGTAGTCAAGCCCCGTATTCCTTTTGGATTTGACCCTAAACTTCGATTAGCTTAATTACTGACAATGACTGCTTTCTCGTTAGAGCATGAACATCATCACCTAGTTTCCCCACTTTTATCTCTTGATGCTTGATTTATTTCTTTCGCGATCAAGGATGTATAATGATGTTCTAAGAGTCTTTCTTGGGGTCCCTTCAGGTTCCCTTTGTGCCATATCACGTCTAGGCCCTAGGCTTAGATCTTGACAAACTTGGTATCAAAGCACTAGGTTGATAGATTTTCAGAGTCCAATATACTGCACCAATTAGAGTCCTATTCATGGTTGTGAAGTGCACCATAATTATGAGTAGAAGGCTATGAGACGTTTTAGGAAATATTTCCCTTCTTCATGTTCTAAGTCATGCTATAGAGTTGTGGTATATTTTCCCCATAACGATTGTTCTTTACTATGCTAGATCATGCCAAACACTCGAGGATGAAAGGCTCAAACTCCCGAGGAGTAACCTAATAATTGTAAGCTCTGGGATGCTCGCATTATGCTTACCCAAGTTGTGGCCAACCAAGTCAATCAAGGGGCCCAAGTGCCTTATGCTACTACCCTAGGAGCTAGGGTAAGGGATTTCATGAGGATGAATCCTCTGGTGTTCTATGGGTCAATGATAGATGAAGATCCACAAAAGTTCATTGATGAAGTCTACAGGATCTTGAATATTATAGGTGTTGGGCCAAATAAAAAGGCGGAGTTAGTGGTGTACCAACTCAAAGGGGTAGCTCAAATATGGTATGATCAATGGAAGGGTGAGAAGGGGATTGGTAATGTATTGCTTTGGGAGGAGTTCAAATTGGACTTCCTTAGTCTGTTTTCCCCTCTTGAGCTTAGGGAAGTTAAGTTGGAGGAGTTTATGAACTTGAAACAAGCTGCTATGAGTTTGAGGGAGTATGCCCTCAAGTTTAAACAACTTTCAAAGTATGCTCCTCATTTGGTGGCCGATCCTAGATCTAGGATGAACAAGTTTGTGATGGGGGTCTCCGACTTGGTAATTGAAGAATACCGATCCGCCATGCTAATTAGTGACATGGACTTGTCTCAGTTGATGACCTACACTGAGAAAATAGAGGAGGGGAAATTGAGGAAGAGAAGGGGGCATGAGGCCAAGAGGGTCCGTCTTGGGGTAAGTTCCAAAGGGGTGGTCGGTTCTATCAAGGCCAAGGCTCTCATCATGCTACTAATAGGGTGTTTGCCAATGACCTCCCTAGGCCTCAAGGTGTTGGTGTTGTGGCTCCCATTGATATGTGTCCTACATGTGGGAAGAGACATAGAGGCCTATGTTTGAAAGATTCTAATGCATGCTTTAATTGTGGGGAGCTTGGGCACAAGAAGGTAGATTGTCCAAGAAATTATGGCAAAGTCCAAGGTGGTAATGCGATCCCATTAAGGAAAGGTGGTCCTCCAGGTGGTGCCCCAAGGCATAATCAAATTTAAGCTCTATATGGGAGGCAAGGGGTTGGTGAGGTCCCCGATGTTGTTACTTGTATGTTGAAAATCTTTGACTATGATGTGTATGCTTTGATTGATTTGGGTGCCACTCTTTCCTTTGTTACCCTTTTTGTTCCTAAAAAGTTCCATGTTGTCCCCGAGTTATTACATGAGCCATATTAAGTGTCTACTCCTATTGGTGCCTCTATTGTTGCTAAGAAAGTTTATAAGAGTTGTCCTATTTGCATTTTTCATATGTTGTTGCCTTGTGATCTAGTTGAATTAGACATGGTTGATTTTGATTTCATTCTTAGGATTGATTGGTTGCATTCCTACTATGCTTTTATTGATTGTAGAACACATAGGGTCAAGTTGTAATTTCCAAATGAACTCATTCTTGAGTGGGAGAGTCAAGATGTAGTGGTCAAGGGTAAATTTATTTCATGTATTAAAGCCCATAAGTTGATCTCTAAGGGGTGTCTTCACCATCTTGTGAGGGTTAAAGATGTGGAGTTCAAAGTCCCTTCCATAGTGTCGGTTCCGGTTGTAAATGAGTTTCTTGATGTCTTCCCAAATGACCTTCTCGG
>DF360243.1:66800-107003 GCA_000787875.1 Solanum virginianum | reverse complement strand
GAGGACTCCTGGTAGGATGTTATTGGTCATAAGAAGTGCGTGAGCTATGGGAAATGCTTGAGTATGACTTTGGCTGGCGTAAGAAAGGATTTGAAGCTTGGTGGCCCTTGGAAAGCACCCTAGCCTTTCAGCCCAAAAACTGGCTAAGGTTGGCACCACATGGACCCTGCATGGCTCGTGTGGCACTCCACGAACCATGGAGAGGTGGTCTCATGAATATCTCATCCCAAAATAATCTTCTAAGTGTGAAATCATCATCTCAAAACTTGGTTCCTTTATACGGATGCCGAAACAACCCATGAAGCCTCTCACGAATCATTTCACCTTTAATAGAATCACCCTTAGCCTGAGGAATTTTCTGAGGACCCTCTCATGGGCCCCCACATGAGCTATCAGTCTCTTTCAAGGGACTTCTAAATTAGCTTATACTCCTCCATTACTAGTCATTCTTATTCTAACACTTAGCTTCTCATTCACTCGCTCAAACCCTTTCTGAATCCCCTTTTTAAGCTTTAACTGTAAGATTCCCATGGAATATTTAAGCTCAAGCTAAATTCATTTTCAACCCCTCAATCCAATCTTATTTATTTGGTTTAGGATCATGATAAGTATCCTATATCAAGCCAAGTTCAAATGTATTCCATTGACTAAGTTTTTCATATGAATTAGTAGAAGGATCAACTTTAAATGGTCATATCTTATTTCATAAAAATAATTAGGTGGCTAAGACCTATGAAATTAAAGCTCATTGAATGGCTATCCAATGCATCTAGTTTTACCTAATTCTGAGTTCGGATCAAGAAGTTATGCCCATTTTCGTAAAGCTCGTCCGTATTGTATTCCCTCTATTTTGGCTAAGGAGATCTCCACGAGTGCTCTACATATTCTGTTGTTCTTTTCATGGACCATGGAGCTTCTTCACAGGATACCTGGAAATATTTTGAATCTCGTTTTATTAATGGCTTTCCTGTAATTTTAGTTACTTCTAATGGATGTTTGTGACTTTTTAACCCATCCTAAACCTCTAAAAAGACCTATACTCCTCTATTCATATTCAAATTTATTCATCACCCTTAGAATATTCAAATTATCTCATCTAAAAAACTTCTTTTAAGTGAGTCATAGGAGGATTAGCTTGGAGCTTAAGGAAGGGTCTTCTTCTTCAATCAATTTCTTCTTGAATCTTCTTAATTAGCTAAGGTATGTGAGATTGATTCATTATCCCTTTCAACCATGAAGACTCCAAACTCTTTTACACTTGATTTTATGAAATTTAGCTTACTTTAAAAAATGGATCTTTTAGATTATTATTTATTTGACTCAGTTGAGATATATGCTATGTTCAATTATTATTTTTAAAGTGATTTAAGCTAAGCTCTAATATGTTGAATTGGATAAATGTTATGAAGATTTCATTTTGAATTGTCCCTTTAAGTTTTATTTAATCATAGGTAATCTAAGTTGTGATTTGAATGTGGATTTACTTGAATTTCATATTGTATTGTTGAATTAAGTTTGAATCTCTATTGCTCATGCTATTCTCACATAATTCATGGCATATGCATACATAGGTATTGGTTTTTGATGAAAATTATTCAGTGGGTTAAGCTCACATATGGTTTTGATGAAAATTATTCAATGGTTTAAGCTCACATATGATTTTGATGAAAATTATTCGGTGGGTTAAGCTCACATATGGTTATGACAAGAATCTGATCACATAATGTCTATGATATGGCTCTTTGAGCAATTTTAGGTGTTTACACCATCTCGTATATATGTGAATAAGCTATTCCTATGTATGAATGTGTGATATGAAGTATGATGTGGCTTTTGAGCTCAAGTATGAATGATTATGCAAAATGTTTGACTTTTAAGCCTAAGTATGCATTGAAATGGTTTGGAATGACTTTTGCCTCTTTTGAAAGCATATATATATATATATATTCTTATGGAATAATGCCTTAGCATCGAGTGAGATTAGAGGCGTCAGGGCTATCTCCAAGGGTCCTCTTCCTTTCTCTTGAACTATGTGCCAACACAGGTATTTGATATGGTAATCCCTCACCAAAATGGAAGGCTCGTAAGGTGCAATTACAACTTTTATTTGATATGATATGATATGAAAATCCTATCCAAAATGGGAGGCCCGTAAGGAAGGTTACTTCTTCAAAATGGGAGGCCCATAAGGAGTATGATTTATTTTTGGCAAGTAAACTACCTCTTATCTGGAATGGGGATAACATCAGAATTTTATGTAATAGCTCGCATGGTCTCACATCTTGATTGAGTTCTCATCCCCTCTTTGTTGAAGTATTATAACATTTTATGTATCATGGATTTCACGGCATATTGATATATTACTCCTCTTTGCTTATATAATTCTTTTTATATATGTGCCCTTGTCATCTAACATTGAATGTCGGTTTAATGAGTTCATGTGTATTGCATGCCTGCATACTTAGTACATTCAAATACACTAACACATACTATTTGCCTACATGATTTAACCATGTAGGGATCGGGGATTATTTTCATCCACCTTTTGACGATTAGCTCGAATGGTGAAAGTTGTTGTGGTGAGTCCTATCATCAAAGGACAAGCTACCTTTTGTCCACCTATTATGTTGCTTCCACTTATGATTTATTTACTTTGAGGGTGAGCTCGGGATATGTCTTGACCCCCATCCCATTCTATGACTTAGCGGCATTGTTGGACAATATCTAAACTCTTGTACTAATTTGTACTATGTCATGCTATTTGTTTATGGAGATTATAATCATGGCTATCTATTGAATGCTGATGATATGATTCAATGAGAAATTGTGAAAAGTCCTAAGTTCCATTATATCGCCATAGCGTGAGTCATACTTACCCGACCCTTAGTTACTATGTGCAATGTGCTGTGTCAATCTATGAAAATCCCTATCCCTATGACATCCACATAGCGTGAGTCATACTTTTCCATCCTTAGAACTATGTGTTTACTACTTTATTATGCGCTTCTAACCGATAATATGAATGTGAATACTTTGAGGCTTGTTTGGGGACTCTCGAGTTTTCATTTGCCATGTGCTCCTAGACCCTAGATTCGGGTCGTAACATATGTGTACTAAGACAACAAGTATGCAGTAGGCATCATAGGCCAACTAAGCAAGAAAGGTAAGGATAGTATGAAAAAAGAACAATACAAACTTAAACAGGAGTCAGAATATACATTCTATGGCAAAAGACTAACACTAAAGGGAAATCCACTAATACTAACTAAGAACACTACACTAGCAATACGTGAAAAAGAAGCTGCAAGCACAAACAGGACATAGTGTGCAATTTAAAGTAAAACTCAAGCGAACCCCTATAAGTCTGCTGGGTACACAAATTCCATGCTATAGAGGGTAGGAGCTAGGGTTCTCTAAGAGTGTAAGACCCCACCTATGAGAAGTACAAAAAATGCAAGAAAATAAATTCTAAAAATTTCTGACTGTCAGCTTCTATAAGGGGTCTTACGGGCCATAATTCATTGCATGACTCGTAAGTTAGTTAGTGGAACTTAGGGTAGACTTGGCAAAATTTAGGATTTTCAAGGACTTGACTTACGACTTATCAAATAGTCTGCAAAAAGAATTACAAGCTATAAGACGTGTCATGGATTTGAGGATAAGAGAACAGTCTCTGAAGGTTCGAAAGTGACAATAGATGGAACCTTTTCTATGGCTAGTAAATTGGACCATGACCCATAAATGGGGTCTCATGAAATTGTCCGACCAGGTTTTAAAAAGGGGTAATTTTGACATTTCGTGTTTGTTAAAGCCTATATTATGTTGTTTTACCCTTCAAGGGACCCCATATAAACATAGAAAACCTTAATGTATCCATTCCTTTTCATTCCAAAAATATCCTAAGTTCTAAAACTCTCTCAAGCCTCCCCCCAAGAGCTCAATGAAGAAAGCCAAGCTACGGTTTTGGTTTCTTCAACACCGAATAAGATTTTTCTCCTTTTAATCACTAAGATATGTGGATTGTGATTGTGGGAACATTCCTCCCACAAGCTTAACCATTCTTCCTTTAAATCTATTTTAAGTTATGGTTATTTATAAAGGCTTTATGAACTCTTTTGCATGATATAATTGCAAAAGAACTTATGATGAGTATTATGCTATTTCATCTTTGAATAATATTATGAAATGATAAGTCCTGGAAATATATGATTTAAGATGAGGGTTCAATGATTCCCTAACTATGCTTTGCTATGTTATGGTGGGTTATTTTGCATAATTTGAAAAAGGGATTTTCATTATTTTCCTCAAGTCCAAAGATGTCGGTTTTGCATAATTTTGAGTATGTATGCATACCTACCATGTTTTACTAAATTTACGCACCAAGCTCCTTATGTTGACAAAGGCTTTATGGCAAGATATGTGATTTACAAATGATATGAATTACGAAGGGCTATTATATATGTTATAGATTATGAGAATGTTGTGAAAGTCATGAAAAGTGAAGAAACCCTATCTTTGATATGATGAAACTTTGGTTTGAAGAGCTACTCTATGATGATATTATAAAATATGATGCTTTACATATTATGATAATAAGTATGATTTGAAGTATTCCTTGGAATTGTGACCTAGCACTGAGAGGACCTTGGTAGAAAACCATGGTTCCACAACTATGTTGCCATTATAGGTTTATGAATTAGCTAATGGATCCATATAGCTTTAGTTGCATGATTGACCAAAATGGGTGGTGTTCTTATATGGTACATGTGAATCAAGTACCAAAATGGGTGGTATTCTCGTAAGGTTAATAAGATATATGTTCTGAAGAGGGTAGTGTTCCCATAAGGTTTATGAGGCACTTTCAGAAAATAATGGAGTTCCTATAAGATGAGTGTTTGGTTTACCCTGGTAAAGTAGATCACACCTAGTCTAGTGTGGAGTGAACACTAGGATCCTAAGTAGTAGCTCACTTAGTCTTACATATCGGCTATGGCCCCTTTCCATCTACGTATATANNNNAGATATGTTCCTTGTTGCATTGCACCCTGCATACTTAGTACATTCCAAGTACTAACAAATACTTTTTGTCTATATGATCTCACCATATAGGAACTAGAACTCCTTTCCATCCTCCTTCTCCTCATACTCCACATGGCTAGACATTCCAATTGATGATTGCTTGGTGATTCCTCGACATCCGGGGGAAAAATCCACTTTCATTCTTTGTTTAGACTTATTTATTTTTGGATACTATCTTTTGAGGGTGAGTCCGGGAGATGTCTTGACCCCAGTTATTCATAATTAGAGGTGTTATTGGATATTATTATGACTATGTATATTTGAGCTTGTTTGTTATATTTTGTAATTATGGAAGAACCCCTTCGTCCTTTTTCCCCTTAAGTGCTTATTGCATGATGATGTTGATGAGATAAAAGTCCAAATCCCTAATTTTCCCATAGCGTGAGTCATACTTACTGCCCTTTAAATTTTTTGCTATATGATCCATGATTATCCTCTTTCCCACAACATCCCCAGAGCATGAGTCCAAAGCCCCGCTTTCCCTTAGGAAATATGTGTTACGTATTTGTTACTCTTCTATGCTTCTGTGAAATCAAGGATGTGCTATAAATGCTTTGAGGCTTGTTTGGGGTTCCTTCGGGCTCCCCATTCGCCATGTCACATCTTGACCATAGTCTTGGGTCATGACAAGTTTGATGTCAGAGCACTAGATTTGTAAATGGTCCTTAGAAATCTAACACACCGCATTGAGTGGAGTTTGTTTATGGTTGTGAAGTGTGCCACAACTATGAATGAAAGGCTATGAGGTATTTTAGGAAATGGTTTACTTCTTCATATTCTATATCATGCCTTAGATTTGCAATAAGGTTTCCAATCTCTAATGGGTAGTCTTTTGCTATTTTAGATCATGCCACCAAGATAAATAGCATAAAGAGCCCCCCACACCAGAGGGTGAGTGTGTGCTATCAAAATACAAAACTTTTGATACCTAAAACTTAGATTTTATGTATTTCCAATGTGAAATTTATGGTTTTTATGTGTTTTTATGCTTAGTTTTGCAGGAAAGCAGGTTGGCATGACTTTGGGGTAAAATTGCAGACTTTTTAGGTTTTTTGTGACTTACAAGAGCCTCTACAGATCGTAGAGCATTCTACGAGTTATAGAGGAGGATTTTGTGATAAATTCTAGTGAAGTATGATTTCTGAAGTTCAGCTATACAAGACCTCTATACGAGTCGTACATCACTCTACGAGTCATACAAAGAGGTTTCTTGAAGATTTCCAGTGAAGGACCAGTTGATGCAGATGAACTCTATAAGAGTGTTATACGAGTCATAAATCAATCTATGACTGGGTTTTACTAAGTGTTTACCAGTTGATGCAGATGAACTCTATAAGAGTGTTATACGAGTCATAAATCAATCTATGACTCATAAAGTGGATTTGTTGCAGTGTAGTACAAGATTCAAGAAGCTGAATACGAGACCCCAATTACGACACATAAATCACTTTACGAGTCATAAGAACCTGTCATAAAAAGTTGCTGACCAGTTTTTCTATTTTTTTCAGGAGTTAATTGTAATTACTATAAATAGTATTTTAGGTTATTTTGTAGTAGAATACAATAGAGAACGTCATTAGAAAGTACATTTAGGGTTTTTTACTTGAAGACTTCAATTTTTGTGGGGAACACTTGTGAATTCATTGGATCTTCAAATTTTATGATTCTCTTAATCAATTCTCTTCATTTTGCATATTTTCTAGTGGTGGCCAATATTAGAACATGCCTAGTGTTACCTTCACGATCCAGGTGGTAATCAATAAGAAAAGAGATTGATTAACAGGATTTGATGATGTATTCTCATCTAATCAACTAAATTGGGCAAATGGGAGGTCAACTAGGACTATGGGTTATAGTTAGTATTGCACACTATGGAGATGTGCCAAGTCACATAGTGAAATTTGCCTCTCATCTTTAACCAAAGGGTTTGGTGAACTTAAATTACTATCCTGCATGCTATACTCTAGTCAAGAATTGGGTTACTTAGGGGATATTGAGTTGGTGAATCATGGGGAACACAATACCCAAGTTTCTCTCTATTATTGATTGTCTTTTGTGATAGTTAGTTTAGTTTATTATTCTTATTGAACATTGCAAACCCCCCTCTCGGGGAATTGAGTTGTTAATTACTTGAATTGCATATTGGTGAATTTGTTCTGAGTCTCCGTATTCTCTGTGGGATTCGACCCTAACCTTGGTTAGGTTTTATATTTGACAATGAATGCTTTATCATCAAAAGAAAGGTATAACTTGGGCGTGATCAAAGACTATGGTGCCGTTGTCGGAGAATATGGCTAGACTTGATCGAATCACTAGTAATTGTAATTTAGGAGTTAATGCTTAGTTCCCTTGTATTTTAATTTTGTTTTTTGTTTTTGTTTTTGTTTTTGTTTCTTTGCAGGGTATACTAGTAGTGTATGACCAACACTAGGAGTTAAGGTAATCCCTTAACTCTATTTGATCCAGAGATCCAAAGAATTACAAAAAGAATGGCCCAAGAAAATTCTAAGATCGCGGATAATGAAGCCTTGAATAGGAATATTAATGATGATGATCAGAATAAAAACCCACCTCCTATGGAAAATATTCCACAGCCTCAGGATTTCAACGACAATTCTTACCGGTGAAATTAGTATAGGTTGAACCCTATGGCTATGGATGTGATGGGGGCTATTTTTTTGCCACCACTACCAGCTAACACAAAGTTCACAGTTTCTAGTGGGTTACTTTAGATGCTGCAGAACCGTAAGCTACTTGCGAACTTACCATCAGAGGATCCACATAGCCAATTGCACAAAGTGGCATTTCTTTGTAAGAGTGTGATGGGGACACAAAATCTCTTTATGGATACTGTGGGACTTCGTGTTTTCCCATAGTCTCTTTCGGGCATTGCTGCATTATGGATGTCTGAGCTCCCACAAAGTTTAATCACTAGTTGGGAAGATTTGCAGAAGGCCTTTTCAGAAAGGTACTTCCCTAGATCAAAGAAGCTCAAATTAAAGGATCACATCAACAACTTTGAGCAACTTCCTAGTGATTCAATTAGCACTACATGGGAGGGTTTTACTTAGCACTACATGGGAGGGTTTTACTAAGTGTTTGTGGAGTATCCATAACCCCAATATAGTTGATGATAACTTGGTGGAAATCTTCTACCGTGCCCTTGATGAGAATAGTCAAGCTTGTGCTGACACCATTATAGGGTGCATGTTTTTAGATCAACCATTTGTAAGAATTGTCAAACGTATGGAACAAGTGGTCAAGACGAATCATGCATCGGGACAGTCGGATAGAACTTTTATGAGGAGTTTATGTGCTGTCAATCTTGGTTCAGAGCAAGCCAAGTTCAATAAGGAGATTATGCAACAACTTCTTAACTTTGCACAAGCATGGATGTTGTGATCAATTAGAATCAGGAAAGAGTAATGTTGTAGTTCATCAACCTCCACGTGTACCTATGCATGAGGAGTCTTATTTTGAGGAGGATGCTTTCTTTGTGAATGATCAGATTGGGGGGTTTTCGGATGAATACCCAAGGGTCTAATTAGGACTATTAGCGCCAAAGTCAAGGAAACCAAGGTTGGAACTATGGTAGAGATGTAGCTTATAAAGCCAACCGAGATGGTTATTATGAGAGGAATAAGGGTCTAGAAGCTGATTGAGTTTGAAGAGATGGTTTAAAAAATGATCCATATGTGCCACCACATAATCGAGATGCTGATACAAGCAATTCTAGAAATGAGGAGATGTTTGATTATTTGTTGAAGAAGGCCGAGACACAAGATGAAACTCTAAGGGGCATGAAATTCAATATTTCAAGCATTAATCAAAAGATAGAGTCTCATTCTATATGATCATTTGTTGAAGAAGGCTGAGACACAAGATGAAACTCTAAGGGGCATGAAATTCAATATTTCAAGCATTAATCAAAAGATAGAGTCTCATTCTATATCTATTAGACAACTTGAGCTACAATTTGGTCAAGTGTCAACTCAGTTGAATCAACGTCAAAAGGGTACATTGCCTAGCAACATAGTTCAAATCAAAAGAATGAAGGGTGATATATGGTGGTTACTACTAGGGGTGACAAGAGTACTGTTGATCCTCCTATACCGGTTAAGGTAGATAATGTTCGTTAGAAGATAGTTACAGATAAGAATGTGGTTGAAGGAGATGATTGTGTCAAAGATGAGATGAGTGAGATAGCTAAAAAGCCACAGAGGTATAAGCCTGTCTCAAGGCCTCCTCCTCCTTTCACTCAAAGACTCAAAAAGAGGGAGGAGGAAGGCAAGTTCAAACACTTTCTCTCGATGCTTAAGCAACTATTCATCAACATATCTCTTATTGAAGCTTTAGAGAAAATGATGGGTTATGCAAAGTATATGATGGATTTGGTTACCAAAAAGTGCACATTTAGTCAGGAACTTTCTCAAGAGCTTCGATGTTGTAGTGCTATCACTACTAAGTCCTTGTTTCAAAAGCTAAAGACCCAGGTACTTTCACTATAGCTTGCACTATAGGAGATATGGAGTTCACAAGGGCACTATATGATTTGGATGCAAGCTAAAGACCCAGGTACTTTCACTATAGCTTGCACTATAGGAGATATGGAGTTCACAAGGGCACTATGTGATTTGGATGATAGTATTAATTTGATGCCTCTTGCGCTCTATAAGAAGCTTGGTTTGGGAGCCCCTACTCCAACTAACACGTGGTTGTTGATGATGGATAGAACTGAAGAAACCTATGGGGATACTCTATGATATTTTGGTAAAGGTTGAAAATTCATATTCTCTACAGATTTTGTGATTCTAGATTGTGAGGTCGACTTTGACATTCCAATCATCTTAGGTAGACCATTTATAGCCACCGAATGAGCTCTAGTAGGTATGGTGGCCGGTCAACTCAGGTTTAGAGTGAATGATAAAGAAGTTATCTTTGACATCCGTCAGTCTATGAAGCATCCTGATGAGTTGAAATGTTGAGGTTTGGGCAATTGGAGAAGTGTAAGTAGCCAATTTAGCTAAGTCATGCCCCGACAATAAATCAGGGGCTACTTGGGAGGCAACCCAAGGATTTTTGATGTTTTAGCTTAGTTTTAAGTTTATTTTCAATTTTTGAATTCTTAGGTAGTTATTTAATTGTGTTGTGACTACTATTTTTAACATTGGGTTGGTTGTATATAGGGTACAAGTGATTTTTATAAAGAGTATACAAGTAAAAGAATAAGGCAGCACTGAGAAATACACTAGTTATAGTTTTTACGACTAGGATTATAATTCATCTCGTAGAGATTTCTAGTGAGCAGGATAATTGTGTACTCTACCCATGAGCCAACTTTATGTCTTATAGATCAAACTACGAATCGTGAATGGGGTTCATGGAGGGATCTATGAAACCATAACTATGAGTCATAAATCCATCTAAGACTCGTAATCAGGGTCACGTAAACCTAAGCTATTATTTTTAACCTTTGAGACAGTAAAGGTATAAAAGAGGGGTCAAATAATTTTGACCCTACTTTTGACCTAATTGACCGAAATTTCCCAAATATTTCCCTCTTTTTTGACCTAAATTTTACCTAATTGACCTAATTTTGACCTAATTTTGACCTAATTGACCTAATTTTGAAATAATTTGACCTAATTTTGACCTAATTGACCCCAATTTGCGGCGATCAAACCCATTTTTAGCATGATTTTTTGGCACCTAGGGTTTTTCATCTTTCACCTTCTCTTTCTTCTTCAAGTTCATCACTGCTCTTGGTAAGTTTCTTAGTTTAGTTTTAATCTCAAATTTTTTTACATTGTTCTTAATTGCTTGATGTGATGATTGTGATGGGTTTGATGTCTAAGCATGAATTTCTTATTGAATTTGAATGGTGACTGTAAAATTAGGGTTCCCTTTGAATGAAATTGAATGTTGGAGTCTGAAATTGAATGTTTTGACATGATTGAGTGCTAAATGCTATGCCTATTTAATCATTAACCATCTTGATGGTTGATATTATATGATTTATGATTGTGAATTGGTGGGTGTTGGTATAAGCATATGATGTTGTGTGAGTCAAATAAGAAGAGTCGGAAACTTAAGTTCTTTCACGCTTATTCATTTTTTCGATGGGGTGAAAATTTGTGAAATTATCATGAGGTATTAGTTATTATGTACTTATCATGATTGGGTACTTGTATTCTTGCTTTGATACTGGTAGATTTAAGTATAGACTATATTCTTAGGGTTCGTGTGATGGACTTAGAAAAATCAGGTATCTGAGATTTCTTCTTCATGAGAGTCTTTTATGACTCGTAAGTCAATCTACGAGTCGTAATTGTCCCTCATGGGAAATTTCAAAAACTTGATACTCTAAGTATTTATTAGACGAGACCTTCTACAAGTCGTAGATCATTTTATGACTCGTGGATAGGTCTCGTAGATCCCTACCTTTTTTCTGTTACTCTCTGGAAATTTATACGACCCCAATCTACGACTCGTAAACCAATTGACGAGTTGTACCTAGGTCTTATATAATTTTTTGGTGACCATTATTGCTTTGAAGCACTAGTCTAGGAGAGCACTTTACGACTCATAGTGATCACTATGACTCGTAAAGGGGCCCTCGTAGATCCTTTCTACAACTAATATCATATAATTTTTTGGTGACCATTATTGCTTTGAAACACTAGTCTAGGAGAGCACTTTACGACTCGTAGTGATCACTATGACTAATAAAGGGGCCCTCGTAGACCCTTTCTACAGCTAACTCAAATAAGGTTTTGCTTTTTATTTCTTGATTGCTGGGGGTAATTATGGTTTGTTTATGTCTAATTTTAAGATATTATGGCTCCAAAAGGAAATCGTTCTAAGATTGAGGCCTTTAGGAGGAAGCTCATTGATGAGCAAACACTTCAGCCGAGTAGGTCACTAGAGGTCCATGATATCTCATTAGACCCTAAGGTTAAGGTACCATAGACCAGAACAGCAACAGCCAGAGTTGTGTATACTCAGGCTTAGGCTGATAGCCCTTCCCAGTTTGAAGAGGAAGGTAGTAAGGAAACTAGGAATAGCATGCCCCAAATGACACGATCAGCAGAAAAGTCCAGTTCAGAGGAGGGCTTCAAGGACAAAGGAGATGCTGAGTCCTCTGTCGTACCATCTTCTATATGAGGAGCCTAAGGTCATAAATGATGGACTTAGTCGTGTCCCAGGTCTAAAGGACATGATGATACGTTATGGGCTCATGTGGCTGACAGAGTCACTTGGATGATACTCCCCCAATTCTGGTATTGCAGTTTTATGCATCTTATGCAGACACAATTCAATGTAGTCTTCCCAAAGGGATAAGACCTATCACTCAATCTAGATTGACAAAGGTACAGATAAGAGGTCGACAGGTCGATGTTTCTGAGAGGATGATCCACCATATATTTTTTGGTCCTGAGTGTTATGATCACAGATCTATAGCAGAGTTTGACCACAGGTTGGGGCAGGCCACAAATTCGTTGATTATGAAGGATCTGGTATACCAGACCTCACTTTTGAGATGGATGGTCATTCATATTACATAGCAAGGTCCAGAGCCTGCTTAGATCGCTACCCATACGAAGTTGATTATCAAGACTTCACTCTCTTTCCCCACTAAGTTTTGGTGGGCTACTATCTGATTATGCATCCGGCCAACCTTGGTGGATAACATACTTACGACAGAGCATGTTGTATTGGTTGCCAGCATCTTGGCTAGCTACGACATTAATTGCACCTGACTCATAGCAGAGCAAATACATGAGTCAGCAATAAAGAGGTCCACCTCCATCCTATTTCCAATTTTGATCTATAGACTGTGTATAGAGTCGAGGCTGGAGATTTTGCACTAGCTGGACCAGTTAGTTGAGGCCTAATATACTTTGGAGCCTAGCCTGATAATGGCTATTGAGAATCTAGTGGCACTTCAGCGGGCAAAACCTCCTCCTATGCCAGAGGTGTTTTCCCCAGAGCCCCCACTTTAGGGTTCGATGATTTCCACCACTACTACTATTGCTGCTACTATTGAGGAGAGACCCCAGTAGCCTAAGGCAGTCAATATTGAGAGGGGTCCTACTACAGCTGATCTTGCACCAGAGGGAACTACACAACCTTTTATAGGGGGCTTGGTTTATGTATCTGCCTATTATATTCAGGCCATGGTGCAGCAATTATCACGTGCTGAGGCCAGTTGTCTCATCTTATTCAGCAGGTTAGGCCATGGTCTAGCAGGCTATTACAGACTCCGAGGAGCGAAGCCAAGCATTCACCATCTCTACTATTTAGGAGTATGTTTCTATAGTAGATGCCCACATTAATGCTTTTGAGGAGTGTGTACATAAGAGGTTGGTCGAGGCCTGACCTTTAGCTTTGTCAGTAGTACATCAAGAGATCAAGAAGCTTAGGGCTAACATGACATCATCACTTGCGACGCCTGTGGCACTACCAGAGACTATATCTCTGACGCAACTATTTGATTTATTTACCTCTGTGGAGCCTACATAGACTTCCCTTGGGAAGAGACCTTGCATAGATGCAAAGCCAAATGAGAGAAATATACATGCAAAGTTTTTCAAGGACGATGAGGAAGAGGAAGAGGATCTTGAGCGCACCATGAGAGTGTTGAGGAATGAAGTGGAGATGAGACGTGCTCGAGAGGAGGATTAGTTGAGGAGTATTGGCCTCTCTGGACATAGTACAACAGTTGGTGAGATGACCCTGCAGGAGGGGGATGGGAAGACTCAACCACAAATTGGCGCTTAGGCGCCGAAATATATTTTTGACCCCTATTTATTCTATTTTTAATTAATTTAGTGCATTAGGGACAGTGCATAATTTTTTTGATGGGGTGTGGGTAGTTATGGGCCTTAGTGAAGTATGAGTAGCTTATGGTCCATAACTACCCCAAATTTTGATCCTGAGGTTCTCTTGTCTATGTTGTTTTTCCTCGTGAATATTTATTTTCTGTTGAACTGACATATTTAGGATGTTTAGATAATATATATAGCAGATAGTACTAATACTTGTGGTATATAGTATATTTTTATGTTATGTTTTGAAAATTCCTGCCCACCAAAAATTTTGATTAGTAGTTAAATGGAAACCATGCATATTTTCGGTGTTTATAAATATTTGTTCTGGTAAGTAAGGGGTAATTGAGACATGAAGCATGATCGGTGAGTCTCTTATTGATAATGTATGCAATGCCATATGAGTGTTAGCTTATTTTGCTAGATTCATGCATTTTGTTCTAATTCAGAACTTGCCATGTTACTCTAAGTTAGATTGTAGATTAAATGAATTAGGATGGGAGCTTAGGCCTTTGTTCTTTAATTAGTCCATTTTAGCCTAAAAATGATCAACCAAATGAAGTTTTATCTCTTGTTCCAAATATTTGAGCCTTACATGTACCAATTCTTTCAAAATACCTAATTAGCCTAACCTTCTCTAGTGAAAAACCTTAAGATTGGCCCTGGTCTGTCCTTAAGAATTGTGAACCTTGATTGAGGTAAAAAAACTAAGTTGCGGGTGGCTACCAAAAGTGGCCCTGGTTTGGAGAATAGATGTTGTGTACTTCAATACAGGCTAAAAGCCTAGGTTGAGGGTGACTATTGTAGTGGTAAAATTACAAAACAATAAGGTGGTGAGTTAAGAATGAGGAGAAAAAGAAGGAAATCATGTATTGGGTGTAAGAAAAAGAAAAGAAATGCCTTACATTGAGCGTAAAAAACAAAATGAAGTGTAAAAATAAGGCAAAAGATGAAAAATGAGAAGAAAACATCCATAAAAGCTTAAATATGGAAAAAGAGCGAATAAGGTGAAAATATTAGAGTTGGTAAGGTGAAAGTGATAAAAAAAACATTGTTCAAAGATAACATTTAGGCACTATTTTTCCAAAATGTCATACCAAAGCCCCATAAGCTTACATTACAAGCCTAGAAAGTCCTAAAGTGATCCTAGTACAGTTAGTTGAAAATCTAAGTCATAAGGACAAGCCTATGGCATTGATCATTATGTGTGAATATCTTTTATGAGAGTGAGTGTGTTTGCACAGTCCCATGGTTAATTTTGAAATCATTATTGAGTGTCAATATGGGACTTCTTTCTATGAGGGTACTTGCATTGCATTGTTAGCATTTTACTTATTCAGTGATTGTGGACTGTTGATATTCCCTTGCTTGTCATAGTTGTCTTGTCAAATACACCTGCATGTTTTGGTTTGCTAAATAGCTATCTAATCTTGTTTTGAAAAGTTGGTATGGGTACCTGAGTTTGAATTGTATATGATATATTCCATTGATTTGAGGTCTGTGTGTTGCTGTATTGTCTATATAGATTGAGTCGTCGCTTGAGGATAAACAACAATTTTAAGTTAAGGGTCTTGACGTGCTATCAAAATATAACATTTTTGATATGTAAAACTTAGGATTTAGTGTTTTTCCAATGTGACATTTATGGTTTTTATGTATTTTTTTGTTTAGTTTTGCAGGAAAGTAAGTTGGCATGATTTTGGGTTAAAATTGCAGACTTTGCTAGTTTTTGGTGACTTACAAGAGCCTCTACATATTGTAGAGCATTCTATGAGTCATAGAGGAGGGTTTTGTGACAAATTCCAGTGAAGTATTATTTCTAAAGTTTAGTTATACGAGTTGTAGATCACTCTACGAGTCGTATAGAGAGGTTTCGTGAAGATTTCCAGTGAAGGACCAGTTGATGCAGATGAAGTCTATGAGAGTGCAATATGAGTCATAAATCTGTCTATGACTCGTAAAGTAGATTTGTGGTAGTTAAGTCCAAGATTCAAAAAGTCGAATACGAGACCTCGATTACGACTTATAAATCACTTTATGAGTTGTAAGGACCTATCGTAGAAAGTCACTGACTAGTTTTTCTATTATTTAGGACTTAATTGTAATTATTATAACTAGTACCTTTTAGGTTATTTTTTAGGAGAGTACAGGAGAGAATGTCATTAGAAAGTACTTTTAGGATTTTGTCCTTGGAGACTTAAATTTTAGAGAAGAAGACACTTGAGAATTAATTGGATCTTGATATAAATTATCATTAAAGGTAAAGATATTATTTTCGATAATACTCTCAAATCAAGAAAATAATAGTTGATTATTTTGTTAAAAAATGCTCCCTAAAACCTAGCGTCACAGCCATCAAATTTTGACTTCTTCATGACTGATTTGGCCGTTGACCGGCCCCCCTCTGGGGCTGGTCAACCTGTCGTCGCCCCCTCCTTTTCGAGCCTATTCAAAGCTACTCCTACAATGGTGAAATCGATTCCTAAGAAGCTAGTTTCATATCTACATGGTGAGCCCATAGTGTAGTGGGAGCAATTAGAGGTGGATCAAATGGTGATCAATGAGAATCTACAATATGCTGTAGTTGGTAAGTTCTCATATAGGTGCCGAAGATTGAAGATCTAAGGAAATTAATCCCAAAATACTGTTAATTGAAAGGGGACTGCAAGATAAGACTACACAGTAATAGGCATGTTTTGATTAGGGTTATACTTGTGGAAGATTTTGTCCATTTGCTATCAAAGCCAGCCTCTTACATCATGAATAAAAACAAGTCTTTTCCAATGTATACTTTAAAATAGGATCCATTATTCAATCCAGTGGAGGAGACATATATAGCCATAGCCTGGATATCATTCCCAGCTCTACCACCTAATTTTTTGGAGAGGATGTTATTTTCTCCCTAGCATCAGTGGTGGACAAGCCTTTATAGGTGGATCTTGCCACTAAGAATTAATCCAGGCCAAGCTGTACCAGAGTGAAGGTAGTGGTGGATCTGCTCAGGGAATTTCCCAAAAGAATTAAGATTTGTGTGAAGAAAGGTGAAAATTCTGTCCTAGAGAAGTGGATTAGAATCAGGTATGATTAACTCCCCAAATACTGCAAAACTTGTATTATTCAAGGACATAGTGAGGAATAGTGCTATGTTAAACACTGAATTATACAAGGATAAAAAGGAAAACGATACTGAGAAAGAAGGGCCTACAAAGGCAACAGATGGGCATGACAAGGGGGAAAACAAGGAGAATCCCACAACTAATGAGGGCTTTGTAGAGCCAACAAGGAAGAATGGGGGCAAGCAAACAGTACATGCAGGACAAGAAGAAGCCAGTAATGTGGCTATCCTTAGCAGCGCCAAGAAACAAGGCAAGGGTGATGATAAGGACGATCCCAATGAAGTGGACAGTGGCAATCAAGTGGAAATAACAAACAACAAAACCAAACTGCAAAGGAGGTGGAGAATGGAGAGGGAAACACGCTGGGTTCTCCAAATCTGAGGTCCACACAGAAGCTCAAACTCAACAACAAAATGAGTTTCTGGAGGGCGTCTTTCAAGAAGAGGAGGAGTTACAAGGAGAGGTAGATGGTGAAGATGGTGGCGGTCTGGATTACAACATCTAACAAGTTAGTTAGGCTGGTGATCTTTCCCCAAGACATACAGACAAACTAAATGTGAAGAAAGGTAAAACAGAGATTCTGCAGTAAGTCCAAACAAGGAATAATAAGGGTAGATCCTCTAGTAGTGATCAATGATAGAAAAAATACTATTTTGGAATATAAGGTCCATCAACACCTAAAATACTTTTGGAAGGTTGAAGGATATGCATAGAAGATACCATTATTCATTTATTACACTAATGAAACCATTTAGGAATCCATTGGAGATAGATCAATATAGAAGGGAATTGGGATTTGACAAGGCATTGACATATATTTCTAGCAAAATATGGCTATTTTGGCAGAATGGTTAGGAAGGCAGTGTAGTTTAAGATTCAATTCAGCAAATTATAATTAAGTTTTGCATCTTCGGCAAAAACTTTTTAGTTACATCAGTGTATGCAAGGTGCATAGCCCTGGAAAGACTAGGGCTGTGGAAGGAGTTGGAGAATGTGGATGCTTCAAACTTCCTATGTTTAGTGGGAGATGACTTCAATATGATCCTATATGAAGAGGAGAAGTTGGGGGAGGGTTGGAGTTTACTCAAAATGAGGCCATGGATTTTGCACAGGGTATTAATAGCTGTGAACTATTTGAAATCCCATTTACTGGAAGTGTGTTCACTTGGCGGAATGGTAGGATAAATGAGGAGTGTATTTTTTGAAAGGCTGGATAGGATATTGGTTAATCATGAGTTTTTACAGATATTCCCACAATGTGAAACATAACATATGTTTAGACAAGGCTCTAATCATGCCCCTTTACATGTGGTGTGTAAATCAATGGGGGATAATGTGGTTAACCCATTTAAATTCTTAAACTTTTGGGCCAAACACGAGGACTTCAAGGATGTGGTTCGGGATAATTGGGTAGTGGATTTTAGTGGTTGCCCTTTTTATGTCCTGCAGGCTAAGCTGCAGAGGGTGAAAACAGCTTTACTAGATTGGAGTAAGGAAACCTTTAGGAATATTTTATAAAGAAGGCTACTCTAGAATATATCATTCAGGATAAGGAGCCCCAATATCAAATAGATCCCACGCTTGAGAACTGAGCTCAACTACACAAAGTAGGAGACTAAGGGACACCCTTCATTTCATAGAAACATAGTAAGCTCAATAGAGTATAACATTAATAAAGTATAACATTAATACATCATAAGGCTCCAACAACACCCCTATTATATAGATAGTAGTGGGGGACCAAGATAAGCAACTGGGGCTCACCTCTCTTAGCCATAGGCATAAATCAAAGAAAAGAGTCTTAATACATAAGATAGGATTAAAGACATTGTCCCTGGAATGGAGGACTCACCAAACTTGCTTTGAGAGATATCACACTAGCCATGTGGAGGAGGAGAATGATCAAGTGAGGCTCTAGTTCTTACATAGTAATATCATGTAGGCATAGAGTATGTGATAGTACGTTTGAATATATTAAGTATGTAGGATGCAATGCAACAATAGATAGGCAATATAGTCAAAATGCATAATTAGGAAAGAGATGATCATATAATGATACAGTATGCATGAATGATACTTGAGGTAGACATGCTTATGCATAAATTATATTACATATGTAGGAATAGACCATCATCATAGACCAAGCAACTAGTATATAGAATCTAAGGTAGACCACCAATTAGAAGTGATTGAGGTACCAACCTATCAATTGGTTGATGGATTACCACCCCCATGTTAGGTGATTGAGGTACCAACCCCTCAACTAGTTGATAGCTTACCACCTCCATCCTAGGCGATTGAGGTACCAACCCCTCAATCGGTTGATAGCTTACCACCCCCATCCTAGGCGATTGAGGTACCAACCCCTCAACTGGTTGATGGCTTACCATTCCTATCCTAGGAGATTGAGGTACCAACCCCTTAATTGGTTGATGGCTTACCTGTCACGATCCAAGCCTAGGGCCTAGAAGTGACAGATGAATGGAGAACTTGAAAGGACCCAAACAAGCCTCATAATATATCATTACACATCCTTGGTCCCGAAAGCAATGTAAAACAACGTAAGAAACATAAACAAGGGGAATTGGGACTAAGGGAGAGAGAGAGAGATTTATACTTAAATAGCTTGAATATTATAAGTGAGTCAAAGCTCAAGCATAATACATAACATGTCCAACAACACCTCTACTACAAAGATAAGAGTGGGGACCAAGACAAGCAACTGGGCTAACCCTCATACTTAATACATACATAAAAGAAAGATAGTATTGGAACATAGTATAAAAGAATAATCAGTGTCCCCAGAATGGAGGACCCACCAAAGGCTAACTTGAACAATCTGTCTAGCCACAAGAAAAATCAATAGGAGCTCTGATTCCTACATGGTAACATCATATAGGCATAGCGTATGCATTTGTACATTTGAATGTACTAAGTATTGGGATGCAATGGAATAATAGGTAGGCTTTATAATAAAAATGCATACAATAGACAATAGGCATAGGATAGCAAAATGGCATGTATGTTAAATGATAAGTAAAACATTCTTAGATAACTCATGCTCATATAGGATATTATACCTGTAGAAGAGACCAAACTAAATTTCCAAAGTATGAACCCCTTGGTAGGTTAGTGATGTTGCCACCCCATCACTTAGGTGAATGGGTACTAACCCTTATCTAGGTTGGTGATAATACCTCCCCATTACCTAGGTGGATAAGTACTAACCCTCATCTAGGTTGGTGATAATACCGCCCCATCACCTAGGTGGATCAGTACTAACCCTCATCTAGGTTGGTGATAATGTCGCCCCATCAATAAGGTAGAGAAGTACAAACCCTTCACTAGGCTGATGAGTACTAACCCACATCTAGGTTAGTGATGATGCCGCCTAATCACTAGGTGGATGAGTACTAACCCTCATCTAGGTTGGTGATAATGTCGCCCCATCAATAAGGTAGAGAAGTACAAACCCTTCACTAGGCTGATGAGTACTAACCCACATCTAGGTTAGTGATGATGCCGCCTAATCACCTTGAAGAAGATTGGAAATGGAGACTTGAAGCTTGAATGAGATCCTTGATGAAATCCTTAAGATTGGTCTTGAGTTTGGGAATTGAATTTAGGGTGAAATATGAGCCTACGTGTTTGAGTGAGTATTGTGGAATGTTTAGGATTATATAAGGGTGAAATACGACTAAGTATATGTATTTTCATGTGTGGAAATCCTTAGGCCCAAGACATAAAAGTCTTGGACCAAAATATTTAAAACAGGAACCAAAAACAACAGGGGCGCGTCATGGAGGCGACACGAAAACCCCACTAGGATTTGCATTTTCTATACAAACGAGTTCCACAAAAATGGGCATAAATCCTTCATCCGAATTCAAAATGAGGTAAAACAAAGTGCATTGGAAAGAAGATTCAAAGGACTTCAATTTAGTAGGACATAGACTACCCAGGTTTTTGTGTGGTAAGAGATATGCCCCTTCAACGTTGACCCTCCTAAATAGCAGATTTTTATGATTTTTGGATTTTGATCGGTTGCTCTAAATTTTGGTTAGACCCATTTCCCACTCAATTTGACCCCTTAAACAAGAATATGAAGTCAAATTTTTAAAATAACAAATTAATTTTTAGATATATGGAACTTATGATTTAGGGCATATTCGAGGCACATTTTCGAGCACTTTTGTTTGGGGCGTTTCATTACCACCCTCATCTAGGCGATTGAGGCATCACCCCTCAATTGGCTATGGTCAAATCATAATACAATAGACACTGCTCATAGAATCAACACATACATAACCTCCTTTCATCATCATAAAGTCACTTAACTTGTATCCCAAGAATTAGTCCTTCAACAACTCAAGATACATTAATCGGACATTTTATCAAACACTTGGTGGATGTGCAATGCTAGTGTAAAACCATGCAATTCAAGAGTACAATCATGTAGGAAAACTTAATGTAAAACCATCAACCAACACTTGGTAACACCTTCATGCAACAAACATCAAAACCCTTTATCACATCTCAAAGTACATGTAAGCTTTATAGCTCAAAACATGCTTAAACACTCACACCTTCACAAAACCCGAACATAATTCATAGTCACATTCATGATAGAAGACCCATAAGTAAAATCAACTTAGAAACATGTGATTTAGGTAAAAAGGAAGCTTGGGCACCATGGGACCCAATGATTGAAATGTACATACCTAAGCTTTGTAGAATTTCTTGATGAAGATCGAAATGGAGACTTGAAGCTTGAGCGAAATCCTTAAGATTTGGAATGAGTTTTGAACCCTTTATTTTGCCTATAATATTTGTCTAAGTATTTGAGAGAGTATTAAGAAATGTCTTGTATGATATCAAGGTGAAATATGGCTAAGTGTAGGTATTTTCACGCATAGGAAGACTTAGGCCGAAGACCCAAAAACCTTATACTGATATAAAACTCACTGGCAACAAAATACACAGGTCTGCATCTAGTCTGTGATGCAGACCTATCATGGAGACAAATTTTAAACTAGTCTGTGATGGCTGCACGCGGTACCATTGCGGATCGCCACTATTTTGCGCAAACTTGGGAAAATCAAATTTCACTACGGTTGCTCTAAAATCGTGGTTAGACCCATCTTCCACTCAATTTTGCCTCCTAATAAAGAATATGAAGTTGAATTTTCAATATCACACACAGAATTTGAGATATATGGAAATTACAATTTTGGACACTTCCGAGGTGTATTTTCGGGCAATTTTTGGGGTTGTTTCATATTGAGTTGGTGAACCATGGGGAAAACAATATCCAAGTTGCTCTCCGTTATTGATTGTCTCTTGTGATAGTTAGTCTAGTTTATTTTCTTATTGAACATTGCAACCCCCCCCTTTGGGGAATTAAGTTGTTAATTACTTGAATTTTGTATTGGTGAATTTGTTGTGAGTCTCCGTATTTTTGTGAGATTCAACACTAACCTTGGGTAGGTTTTATATTTGTAAACGTCCACTTTATCCTTAAAAGAGAGGTATAACTTGGGTGTGATCAATGAGCCAGCCCCTCCGATCCCACAAGCTCCCCAAGCAGAAGGAGAAGGAGTCACCTACACTGTGTACTTGAATGTGGTAACCCTTTTGGCAAGGGTCATGGCCAATCAAGGAGTTTAATATCTTCATGCTCCAACTCTAGCAGCAAACGTGAGGGATTTCACAAGGATAAATCCCCCAGAATTCTATGGCTCAAAGGTAGAAGAAGACCCCCAAGATTTCATCAATGAAGTGTATAAAGTCATGGCTATCATGAGGGTAAGTTCGGAAGAGAAAGTGAAATTAGTGGCCTGCCAAGTCAAGGGTCTTTCACAAATATGGTATAATCAATAGAAGATGGAGAGGATGGATGATGAGCCCATTTCATAGGAGGAATTCAAAGTTGCCTTCCTTGATCGCTTCTTTCCAATTGAGCTAAGGGAAGTGAAGTTGACGAAGTTTATGAATCTTAGGCAAGGTTATATGAGTGTAAGGGAGTATTCCCTTAAGTTCAACAACCTCTCCAAGTTTGCTCTTGATTTGATGTTCACACTCCAAAAAGAAAGCGATCACTGTCAACAATTAACCTAACCGAAGGTTAGGGTAAAATCCATAGGGAATACGGGGCTTGACTATAGAGATCCACTACCAATCATTTCAAGCATCGATTATTAAAATCTCTAAATGGGGGGTTTTGTTTGTAATTCAAGAACAAAAATAAAAATTAAACAAATGATACAGGGAAGATACTCAAATTTAGTGACAACTTGGGAATTATGTTCCCCATGATTCATTGACTCAATTACCCTAGACAACACAACTCTAATTGAGTATTTGCATGTAGGACGGTAACATAGGTTCTTCCAGCCCTCTTGCGAAGGTGAAGGTCAAATTTCACTATGGCGCATGATCGGAAACCATGCTGTGCCAACTAACCGTTACCCATTGTCCCAGTCAACATCCCTTTGATTAGGTTTGGTTGATTAGACAGAAACATATCAATCGAATCCTGTCATTTACTTCTCTTTTCCTATTCATCACTACCTTGGTCAAGATCATGATATTAGGCGAGGTTTGGTGTTGGCCACCACCAAACAACAATCAAGATAAACGAAAATAAATGATATATGCAAAATCTCAATCAAAGAAATGCACAAAGTCTAGGTTATTTCAAGTCAACTACTCATGGTGCTTAGCTACTCATGGCTAAGGCAAAATCACCAACAATGCAAATAGAACACATAGTTGAGAGTACCCAAAGCAATGAAGAACAAGAACACTTCAAGTTGAAAACCACAAGCTTGGATTAATGGCAAATTAGTACAATGTGGGTTTTCACTTTCCCAAAAGTGGGTCTCTAACATTGAAAGATAAAAATCTACTCTAAACCCTAATAATGCTCTTAGAATATTTATAAGTATCTTTGAATGTGGGGTCTCCCTCAAAATAAACGCTCACATTATTTGTTTATAGTGTTTACAAATTTCATCATAAAAATTACATTGAAATTACAGCTTGCAGCTGTTATGTCTGGCAGGTATGACTTGTAGGGTGATCTACAAGTCGTAATCAGGGTTTCGTATTCCGCACTTGGCATTTTGTACTTGATTGTTATGACCCACTGTTATGAGTTATTGCTTGGGCTATGACTTGTATGCTCGTGTCGTAGTCTAGGCCTTCAGTTTTTGGTCTTAACATTTTGGCTCTCTGTTTCTTGCTACGAGTCCACCTATACGAGTCATATTGCGACTTATGACTCGTATGGTGTGCTCATAGGGTTGACCTTTACTTAGTATATTTCTGAGTTTTTTGGTCTTTGTTTCTTGTTATGAGAGTACCCTATGATTCGTTGCTTGGGCTATGACTCGTAGGATTAGTTCGTATTTCCTATGCTTTAGCAAAATTTGTAACTTTTCTTCAAAAATCATGCCAATCTATCTTTTCTGCAGTATCAACAGAAAAACACATAAAAACCATAAAATGTTGCATTAAGAAGTCAGAAAATCCCTTGTTTTTGGCATCAAATGTGTTGTATTTTGATAGCATATTAATACCCTCAACTTAGAATTGTTACTTGTTCTCAAGTGATGACTCAATCTAAGCAGACAATGAGAGACGCATAGTAGTTACTCTAATGGCATATACATCATTTAACTTTAATTCAGGTACCCAACTCTCATTTTTAAAACCTGATTGTAAAGCTACTCAGCAAATCAAAACATAAAGAATGTGTCCGGCAATCCGACTATGACAAGTGAAGGAGTATCAACCATCCAGAATCACTGGGTTAGTCATATGCTAATTATGCAGTGCAAATGCCCTCACAGAAAGGTAGTCCGTCTTTCTCACTCAAGGTGCATTTAAAATTCAGGGACTGTGCAAGTATTCTCACTTTCACAAATGAAATTCCTGCAAAATGACTAACACCATAAGCTTACATCTATACTCAACTTTTGGATTGATAACAAAAACAAACAAAAGTAATATACAAGAGAATCTAGTAATTAATACTTGAATTAACTAATAGTGATACATCTATACTCAACTTTTGGATTGATAACAAAGTGGGTTTGGATCACTTTAGGACTTAATGGCTTGTAACGTAGGCTCATGGGGCTTTTGTATGGCATTTTAGACAAATAGAGACTAAAAGCTATCCTTGAACCATGTTTATCAACACTCTTACCTTCATAACTCAACCATCTATACTAAATCTGCCCTTATTCTCCTTTTTCAAGCTTTTCTCGGGTGCTTTCTTTCTCTTTTTCAGCTGTGTCTTATTTTTTTGAACTCATTTTTGCTATTCTCTTCAATCTAATTTTTCTTTTCTTTTTCTCATCCAGCATATGATTTCTTCATTCTTTCTTTCCCAACTAACCACCACATTTTCATTACTTTACCATAATAAGGGTCACCCTCAACTTAGGTTTTTAGCCTGAGGTGAAGCACACAATATCTATTCCCCAAACTAGGGCCACTATTTATAGCCACCCTTAACTTAGGCTTTTTGCCTCTACATATTCAAAGATAGACCAGGGCCAATATCAAGGTATTTCATAAAACAAGGCTAAGCTAGCTAGGTGTCGAGAAAGAAGAGGTACATGAAAAACTCAAACATTTGGATCAAGGGATCTACTATCACATTTGGTAGGTCATTTAGCCAAAAGTGAGTTCAATAAAAGAATGAAGGCCTAAGATCCTTTCCCAATAAACCACATCTCCAGTCCAATTTTAAAGTAAGAAGGCAAGTTCTGAGTCAATACACAATGCATGAATACTACAAAGTAAGCTCACATTCTCATGGCATCACATACATAATCATATAGACTCATAGGTCATGCTTCAATCATCAACTTACCTTCACTTTATCAGAATAAACATTGCCAGATAATCTTATGCATGATTGCAAATATAACCAACAATCTCAAAAATTTTGAGGGTACTAAATTTTCAAAACAAAAAGTATTTAAAGACTATATATATATGCCAAAAGATAATGATAACTGTATATCTACAAATTATCTATACTACCTAAACATGCGGTTCAATAGAAATTAAATATCCACGAGGAAAAAGAACACAGGCAAGAAAATCTCAGGATCAAAATTTAGGGTAGTTATGGGCCCTTAGCTACTTAGACTTCACCAAGATTCATAACTACCCACACCCCATCAAAAAAGTTAGCATTGTCCTCAATGCACCAAATCAAGAAACAATAGAGAATATAAGGGTAAAATAAAACATACCTTGGGTTGCCTCCTAAGCAGCGCCGGATTTATTATCGCGGCTCGACTTAGTCCACTTGGTTACTCAAACCACCAATTTTTCAAACCTTGCTCCTCCACAACTTTGCTTTTTCTTCTACAAAGGGCTTCAGATTTGTGCTAGCACTAAGATCACATAGTGCTCTTGCAAACTCTATGTCTTTTGTTATGCAGGATATGGTGGGCATCTTCTCCACTAAGTCGATGAGAAGAGTTTTGATGGATAGTTGTTTTAGCATGGAGAGAGTGTCCTTAACCTTGCTTTTCTCCTCCCTCTTCTTGAGTCTTTGAGGGAAAGGAGGAGGAGGCCTTGGGATGGGCTTGTACTGTTTTAGCTCTTTAACTGATTCATTTACCACATCCTTTCCACACTCGTCTCCTTCAACCACATCCTTATTACACCCACTAGTAACCTCCATACGTTGCCCTTCATCCTCAGAATTTTGCGCTGTATCACTAGGCAATGTACCACTTTGATGCTGCTTAAGTAGAGTCGATACCTGACCAAACTATTGCTGAAGTTGTTTAATAGCCACAGAATAAGACTCTATTTTTTTATTAATATTTGCAATTTCTTCTCTCATTCCACGTAGAGTCTCATCCCCTTGGCCTTCTTTAACAGGTGATCAAATATCTCCTCAATTCTGTAGTTGCTTGTGCCTGCATCTTGTTAGTGTGGTGGCACATAAGGATTACTTATGGAACCATCTCTACCCCTCCATTTGACGTTTGACCCCCTATTTTTCTCGTAATAACCACCTTGGCTGTCTCTATAAGCACATTCTATTCTATAGGTCCAATTCTGGTTTGCCTGACCTTGGCGCCACTGATCTTGATTGGGCCATTGAGCGTTAGGCTGAAAATCCCACATTTGATCAGCAAAAAATCAAGTGTCCTCCTTATAATATAATTCCTCGTACATGAGCGTACGTGGAGGCTAATGTTATGATCAGGGACACTCTGCATATCTTCTCTCTCTCTCTCTCTTTTTATATGTCCTGGAAAGAAACAAAACCAAACAAACAAAAGTAATATACAAGAGAATCTAGTAATTAATACTTGAATTAACTAATAGTGAAATCAAGTCAAGAACCTAGCTTTATTCCTCGGCAACGGCGCCATAATTTTGATATGATGTTCATGCTCTAATAAGAAAGTGGTCGCTGTCAGTAATTAACCTAACCAAAGGTTAAGGTCGAATCCACAGGGAATATGGGGCTTGACTATAGAGATCCACTACTAATCATTTCTCATGCGGTTTTAACCTAATCGGAGGTCAGGGTCAAATCCACTGGGAATATGGGGCTTGACTATAGAGATCCACTACTAATCATTTCAAGCATCGATTACTATAGGGTCAAATCCGTAAGGAATATGGGGCTTGACTATAGAGATTCACTACCAATCATTTCAAGCATCGATTACTAAAATCTCAAAATGGGGGTTTTCTTTGTAATTCAAGAATAAAAATAAAAACTAAACTAACTATGCAAGAAGACACTCAAATTTAGGGACAACTTGGGGATTGTGTTCCCCATGATTTGTTGACTTAATTACCATAGATAACATAAATTTAATTGGGAATTCGCATGCAGGATGGTAAACTTAGGTTCTTTCAGCCCTCATGTGAAGGTGAAGGTCAAATTTCACCATGGCGTATGGTCGGCCCATGGTATGCGAACTAACCATTACCCATTGTCCTAGTCAACCTTCCCTTGGTCAGGTTTGGTTAATTAGACGAGAACACATCAATTGAATTCTTTCATTTACTTCCTTTTTCCAATTCGTCAATACCTTGGTCGAGATCATGATAGTAGGCAGGGTTTGGTGTTGGCCACCACCAAATAACAATCAAAATGGAGGGAAATAAATAATATATACAAAACCCCAATCAAAGAAATGCACAAAGTCTAGGTTATTTCAAGTCAACTACTCATGGTTCCCACAACCCCAAGTTGTGGGTGCTTAGCTACTCATGGCTAAGGCAAAATCAACAATAATGCAAATAAATGACATAGTTGAGAGGTTACCCAAAGCAATCAAAAGTAAGATCACCTTCAAATTGAAAACCACAAGCTTGGGTTAATGGAAAATGAGTACAACGCAGGTTTTATTACGACCCACTATTACGACTCATTGCTCAGGCTACGACTTGTATGCTCCTCTCGTAATCTTGGCCTTCAATTTTTGGTCCAATATTTTGGCTCTCTAATTCTTGCTACGAGTCCACCTGTATGAGTCGTAGTGCAACTTACGACTCATAGGATGGGCTAATTGGGTTGACTTCCACCTAGCAGATTTTTGAGTATTTTGGTCTCTGTTTCTTGCTATGACACACCCTACGACTCATAGCATAGGCTACGACTCGGAGGGAGCTTGTTGTCCTATAATTCAGTAAAATTTGTAACTTTTCTTCAAAATCATACCAATCTAACTTTTCTGTAAGATCAACACAAAAACACATAAAAACCATAAAAAGTCGCATTAAGAACTCACAAGATCTCTTGTTTTGGGCATCAAATGTGTTGTATTTTGACAGCATATCACCACCAAGTCTAAATTTTTGTGGCAAATAAATTGAATCTTTTGCTATAATACTATACCTTGTGGCTAATAGAGTAAAGATAGCAACATATTTTATTTATCGTAGCACAAGGATAAAATAATTTCTACAAGTATATTTTTCATAAAAGATTTGTTTTTATTGAAGTAGTGATTAAGTTTTATTTTGTAGCTATAACTATAAATCCTTAGCCGTGGATCATGTAAAGCCTATAGCTAATTATTAGCCACGCTACATCTTGTTACGAAAGCTATGAAACAAAATATTTTAGATATAGCGTTGCGCTACGAAAAATTTCTTATTTAGCTACAATGTGTTTTATAGGCATAAGTTCATTTTCTTGTAGTGTGAGGAAATGAAGGTCAAAAGCATGAGATATGATACGAATAATGTTATGATGAAGAAATGAGCTTATGTATATGATTATTCCTATATGAAGCGTTGCACTAGAGCATTTGATGAATCCCATATAAAGTGTAGAATCGACCATGCCCAATACAGGGGGTTTGAGCATCCAGATAACCTAGTGAAGGGTTTGTACTTCTCTGTCTGGTGATGGGGCGGCATCATCACTAACCTATATAGGGGTTTGCACTCGTCAAACTAGGGAAGGGTTTGTACTTCTCCACCATGGTGATGGGGCGATATTATCACCAACCTAAATAAGAGTTAGTGCTCATCCACCTAGTGACGGGGCCGCATCATCACTAACCTAGATGGGGGTTAGTACTCACCAACCTAGATTAGGATTAGTACATATCCATATTGGTAATGTGGTGGCATTATCACCAACTAAGATGCGAGTTAGTACTCATCCACCTAAGTGATGGGGAGACATCATCACTAACCTACCAAAGGGTTGTAAATTTGGGAATCTAGCTTGGTCTCTTCTACACATATGATATCCTATATAAGCATGAGTTACTTAAGTATATTTTACTTATACATTTAATATACATGCCATTTTGCTATACCATGCCTATTGCTTATTGTATGCATTTGGATAATAAAGCCTATCTATTGTTGTATTGCATCCCGCATACTTAGTACATTTAAACGTACTAATTCATACTCTATGCCTACATGATGTTACCATATAGGAACCTGATCTCCTATTGATTCTTCTTGTGGCTAGATGGATTATTCTAGTTAGCCTTTGGTGAGTCCTCCATTCCTGGGACAATAATTATTCTCTTATACTATGTTCTAAGACAATCTTTCTTTTATGTATGTATTAATTATAAGGGTGAGCCCAGTTGCTTGTCTTGGCGCCCACTCAAAAAAAGATTCCTACGTGATTTTTTGAATATGCTTATATCTATTGCTTTTGCTTCATTGATTTGATTCTCTCAATAGATACCGAGATTCATATTGGAAATAAAAAATATAGTAATTCAAACTATAAGACATAGGAATAATTCAGATTGATCAGAACAAATAGATATAGCAAATAACTGGAATTGGATACTATGTCAATCCCATATATGGAATTGATATTAACATATATCAAGATAATATTATAGATTGATATATAGATACATATCAAATGCTTTGACTCACTTATGATATTCAAGCTATTTAAGTATAAATCTCTCTCTCCCTTAGTCCCAATTCCCCTTGTTTATATTTCTTACGTTGTTTTACATTGCTTCCACGAACAAGGATGTGTAATGATATGCTATGAGGCTTGTTTGGGGTCCCATTTTGTTCCCCATTTGCTCGTCACGTCTAGGTTGGGTCATGATAATATAATCTTTTCAGTAGGCACAATTAGCTATTCTACCTTATGGCATGGCCTTTTCGATAAGATGTCCATACCTTACGATATGATCTTTTCGGTAGGAATCATTAACCACTCTACCTTAAGGCATAGCCTTTTTGATAGGAATCATAGCACTAGCTCATCAAACCATTACATTTCAATCATCAAGAAAGAACTCCTCATTTTCCCAAGAACACAACAAACATAAGAACCCAATAATCTACATGGAACCCCATAGGTACCTTCTCATGCAACACATCCCTATCATCATCATGAAGTTATCATATAATCATCATAACACCATTCAACTCATAAGACATGCATTGGACCTCATTTCCTCAAGAAACCCTAGTCAGACATTTTATCAAACACTTGCCGGGTGTGTAATGCTAGTATAAAACCATGAAATATAGAGATGCAATCATGTAAGAAAATCCATTATAAAACCTTAAATCAACATCTTGCAATACCCTTAAGCAACATACATCAAAACCCCTCATCAAATTTTATAATAGATCAAAGATTTATAGCTTAAAACATTGCAAAACAGTCACAACTTTACATAGCTCTAACATAGTGTGCGACCTGTCACGACCCAACCTATAGGCCGTGACTAACACCCGATTAGGGCACCCAGGCATAACTGCCAAATCAGACTCCAATCATAATAACTAACCCATTTACAGAAATTTCGATAGAGTTTCCTTTGTTTAATTAGCTAACTGAACCCTGCATACAGACAATCCCAACAAACAAAACATACATACATATATATATATATACATATATATATATACGCGGGCCGACAAGGTCACCGCTGTGGTTAAACCACCCAACAAACACAACATACGTACATAATATAATAACTAACTGATATGTCCCACATACATGACATATGTACATATTATACTGACTAACTGACATGATCCACACTCACAGGAGTCCACAGACCTCTAATATGAACAAACTGAATTATAAGACGGGACAGGGCCCCCGTCGTACCCTCAAATGTATATAATACAAAGTAATGAAGTAGCATGTATACCAAAAGTGGCTCCGAAGCAAAGGAGCTTTTCTAACTGCAAACAGGTGTCCTAAGCTGGTGGCCCGCTGCTCTGTGCGTCCGTTCCTGTGGGCATGAAATGCAGCTCCCAAACAAAGGGGTTCAGTACGAAGTACGTACCAAATATGTAAAGCAGGAGATACATAAGTGAATAAGGATAACAGACTGAATAGAGGCATAGGCGCCAAACTTGTATGCAAACATCACATAAGAAGATTTCTTTTATTTTCAAAAACAAAATGGATGCATATCGTACAGGAATGATGGCGCCCTCCAAACTCGCGTCACCCACTGCCTCACACCAGAAAGTTCAAGTCCCAAAGTCTCCAACACCAAATCCCAAATTTAGCTGAAGTGAGCCAGGCCGAGCGAGGCCCAGCACCCACGTCATAGTATAGGTGAGCCGAGGCGAGCGAGGCCCAGCACTCACGTATTATAATATTGGTGAGCCGTGGCGAGCGAGGCCCAGCGCACACGTATCATAATCCAGAGGTGATATTATGCCGACAAGTGAGCCGAGGCGAGCGAGGGTCAACACTCACGTGAGCCAAGGCGAGCGAGGCCCAGCGCTCACACATCATAATACCAACATACCCAAAGCCCAGCTCCTTATATCTCTGAACTAAGCAAAGCCGGTCCATGGGCAAACCGACTCACCATATCCAGCCTACTTCAGAATGTATATACATATAATATAATATGCACGATCATAACCGGCTCAAAAACTGATGAACGAGGTCATAACAGGCACGAGTAGAGTCGTGAGAAGTCATATGCATAAGATGATCTTTATCCAAAAATCCAAAAGAGTAATACAATTTTCATGTTTAAAGATAACATATTATTATTCTTAAATTATTAGAAATCCTCAAGGAATAGTAAAATGTCCATGTTCAAACTTAACATGTTATTTTTCCTAAAATATCCAAAATAGTAGCAAATTGTTCATATTCAATAATAATGTATAGTTTGCCTTAAATTCTTTTAGAATCGTCAAACTTTAAGTAAAAGGTTTCCAAGACAATTCACTTTACAACAACTAAATTTAGTTTCCAGTTAGAGATATGAATCACAATGAATTGAGTAGAGAAGAACATCTAATGTCAAGGTTACAATACAAAGGTCAAAACACCATTACTACTTTCTTCATCTGATATTCATAACTTCAGAAACCAACAACATGCCCAAGATTTGGATGGGCAGCAAGTAAATATTACTCATAATACATACACCACAATTTCAATTATCAGGACTTTGATGTAGAAGCCCTTCAGTGCACCAACCATCAAATATATTAAAAATCTTAAGAGATTGGATATACAGAAACCTGACTCAACCTATGAGTATAGTCATCTACAGTTTAACAATTGAGATTGAATGCAATGGTTGATACAAGGAACAAGATGGTAAATGAACCGTGTATTTATAAATGGAATTGAAGGATAGGTGAGCCGAGGCGAACTGTGGCCCAGCACTCACGTCGTAGGATAAGTGAGCCTAGGCGAATTGTGGGCCAGCACTCATGTATCATAATAGGAGAATGACATCATGCCGGTCAGTGAGTCGGGGTGAACTGTGGCCCAGCACTCACACGTCAAAAATGCCAACATGTCCCAAGCCCAGCTCCTTATGGCTTCAAACTAAGCAAAGCCGATCTATGGGCAAACTGATCTGCCGTATTCAACCTACTTTGGAATATATATATATATATATATATATATAATACAATACACACGATAATAACTGGCCCGGAAATAGGTGGACGAGGTCATAATAGGCACGAGTAGAGTCGTGAGGATAATATGCATAAAATCATTATTAAAAATTCTCAAAGAATAGTAAAGTATTCATGTTCACACTTAACATGTTATTATTAAAAAATCCGAAATAGTAGCAAATTGTTCGTATCCAATAATAATGTATAGTTTGCCTTAAATTCTTTTAGAATCGTCACACTTTAAGTAAAAGGTGTCCAAGACAATTAAGTTTACAACAACTAAATTCAGTTCCAGTCAGAGAGATGAATCACAATGAATTGAGCAGAGAAGAACATCTAATGTCAAGGTTACAATACAAAGGTCAAAACACCATTACTACTTTCTTCATCTGATATTCATAACTTCAGAAACCAACAACATGCCCAAGATTTGGATGGGCAGCAAGTAAATATTACTAATAATACATACACCACAATTTTAATTATTAGGACTTTGATGTAGAAGCCCTTCAGTGCACCAACCATCACATATATTAAAAATCTTAAGAGATTGGATATACAGGAACCTGACTCAACTTATTAGTATAGTCATCTACAATTTATTAATTGAGGTTGAATGCAATGGTTGATACAAGGAACAAGATGTAAATGAACTGTGTATGTTACAATTGGAATTGAAGAATCTCAGGGTACCAGATGGTACAACTACATGTACAGTATAGGTAATCCCAGAATAACCAAACAAAATGAGGTTAACAACAAGAGATACAAAGCAATAGAGTTAAAGGAAATCATTATAAATGTAAAAGGAGAGGAGCAATCTATTTTATCCTACATAAAAGGAGACTGGAATAGCTTTCATTGAATAACTTGCCAACTTCCCTGTATACTTACCAACATTGGTATTTCTAGAACCATTGGAACTATTAGTTTCAAACTCACTTATTTCTTTTCAAACTCCTACTGATACGACATACTCTTAAAGATATCAAACATAAATGTATAGCTCATCATTTGGAAGAAAGACCAAGAACAAATATAAAGCATACTTGGCTAAAGTTTCAAGAACGGGATTTTTCAAATGTTATCACATTATCTATTTCTAACCTATTCATGCCAAGAGACGGAAAACTTTACATACCTCTCTTCCTATGCCAAATTAACTCTAACGTCAAGCTAACCCGACTTACTCCTCTGGACGTGCAATATCTACAATAATCACAATAGCGTTCTCAGTTAACTACAATCCTTAATGGATCTTTAAATCACAAGTTTAGCCTTAACTTTTATAAAACTTTCGCCACCATCTCCCTTTAAATTAGGCCACCCCGAGACTTTATCTCGGCCCCAATTAATCAACAACAACAACAACAATCGCACAACAAACAATAAACCTTTCTAAATCCAAAACTTCATTAACTCGCTAACGAACTTCATTTTCTCAACAAAATAGAAAAACAGGGCAGCATACTCATTTTAAACATACTTAACACACCCGAACACTTCTACACACTCCAAGAATCAATTTACATCATTCAAGCATCAAATGCAACTTTACAATGTTAAAACGCCACATTTCATCACCTATACATATCAAAATTCAACCAACTTCTTCAAGAGTATATACAAACTATTTCTAACACTTCTTTCACCCCACAAGAACCATTTTCATCTCAATTAAACACAAATATAAGATTTTAAGACAAATAAACCCCATATACAAAATCCCCCAAATTTGAACCCAACACCCCAAGCCTACAATTCACGTATACAAACAAACTTTCAAGCTTTTTCTTTCAATTTGATACTCCCTAATATACATACAAGCTTTAATTTAACTTAATCAAGAAGAAAATCCACATACCTTGACAACCCCTTTAAGAACTTTAAATCATCACCACCGTATTACGAAGTGTTTTCTCAACGAACCAACGCTACCACGCTACTTGGGGGTCCTAATATACTAGGCTTGTATCGTCAAAATAGTTGAAAGATCAAAAAATACGAATTTCTCTCTTGCCGCTGTAGCAAGCCGAGAGTTCTGGAGAAATGGCCTTGAATGCTCTTTTTTTTCTATGTTTTGCTCTTCTTGAAGAAGAATAGAGGAGCATATGTATATATTTGTTTATCCCACAAGAAAACACCCTAACACTTGGACCAATCAAAACATAACACCATGTAGTGGGGCCACAACAAATTCTAGATTTTTCTTTGTTTAAAGAAGAACATTTTTATGAAATGAATTAAATGGTAGTCTTGCATAGGTGTACATGTGTATATAGTATCTATATATGTGCACATACTCCTCTTCTTAAGTATTTCCACTTTAGTTCTCAATTTTTTTTTCTAGAAAATACCCTTAGGTTTGGAATTTTCCCAGAATTTACAATATTGGTCTCAAATTTCGTAATGGTTCCAATACACCACAATACGGGTTCTAACATCCTCCCCCTCTTAAGAACATTCGTCCTCGACTGTCGTATTAACCTTGTGAGTTTTTAACTTCTATAACATCATGTCCAACAATGAATAGCTTAGTTATCATATATTATGTTTGACAAGGAAAAAAATGAAATAAACCTACCTTTCGGCGTTGCAATATTACCTGACCATTCCAATACTGGTTCTCTTGGGAACTGAAATTGGACTAACTTTTTTTGACAGTCAATCTTAGCATAACAAGAAGCTAGTCAATCTATACCCATACTTACATCAAAGTCTGTCATATCTAGCTTTATCAAGTTAGCCTGAGTACAGTGGTCACATACAGATACTGGGCAGTTTCTATAAACTCTATTAACCATAATAGATTCTCCTATTGGTGTCGCGATCTCACAAGGCTCTATTGGTTCTGACTGTATGTTGATCGTGCAAGTAGCTAATGGAGAGATGTATGACAAAGTGGAACTAGTATCAATCAACACATACATAGCTCAGGGAGCAAACTAATATTGTACCTGTGATAACTTTAGGCGATGCCTTCTGGTCCTGTCGACTAGCTAGAGCATAGATGCGGTTTGTAGGACCGCTAGAACCTAGAGCTCCATCACGACCTCTACCACGACCTACTGCCACTGGATTACCTCGCCCCATAGGGTGCATAGCCACTGAAGCCGAAGAAGAAGCTCCGACTGCGCCGAAAGTCTGGCTTGACCCCTCTGCACCTACTCTATTGGGACAATCCCGCATTCGGTGGCCCTGACGGCCACATGTAAAACAGGCACCTGTAGAACGGAAACACTCCCTCGGGTGCCGTTTCCCGCAAAGTGGACACAGGGGCATGAAAAATCTCGGCTGGCTACTAGGATCCGGTCCTGCCCCTGACTGACTAGTACCAGCTGGTCTCCTACTGGGGGTCTGCGAAGGTGTGCTCCGTACTGGTCGAGGAGGAGGCCCACTCTGCTGTGGCTGCGCCTGGCTTCCCCAAAAATCTACTGCTGGACTGGATGACCTAGCTCTCTTGGGTGGCCCTCTATCATCTGTCCTGTTCGCTTGGTGTCCTTGATGATGATCCTCCATACCTTGGGCATGGGCCGTGGATGTGGGCAATTTCCGTCCCAGGTTGGGCAGCTATTACCTGACTACTATCGCCATAATATGGATCCAGCCCCACAATGTAGTGATGCATACGATCTGTCATGCTAGACACATATGCCGGTGCATAATGAGCAAAAGAATCAAATTCCAAGTTATACTCTCAGACCTACCGGTAAGATGCCAATTCTACAGATTCAGTGTCAGATGCTCCAACCACCCTTAAGATCTGCTGCATTTGCCGCACAAACTCCTGAGGGTCTTCAGAGGTTTTGGACTCGAGAAATTTTGGGGGTCCATAGGCTAAGAAATCATGAGCTTGGGTATTGTCTCGATGGGCTACCTGACTGCTTCTAGCCTCCTGTCGGTGGGCCTGGTGTGCCACCATCTGGGTTAGTTACTGAACTGCCTCTCTTACTTCCCCGATCTCTATACTTGGCTGGGGAGCTGGAGGTTCTGGCGCTCTAACTTCGGGAGAGGGTGGAGTGACTGAGCCCGCTTTCAGGGGTATCCCCTCTGGTTCAGGCTGCCCACGGGCCCTAGCAGCTCCTCGACCTCACTGGGCCCCATCTACTACTATGGGCCTGCCCCTGCGGGCTTTATGTGCCTTCCTCAGCGGCATATCTAAAATCAAAATAGTTTTTGTCAGGGAGGGAATCATCCTACTAGCATCGCTCTAACGTATGATCTAAAATCAAACAAAGAGTAATATCCTAAGTATCTTGTAGCCTCCCGTTTATAGATGTGTTGCACAACACACTGATAAACAAGACTCTACAAAGAGTAACATCCTAAGTATCATGTAGCCTCCTGTTTATAGATGTGGTGCACGACACACCGATAAACAAGACTCTACTGGACACGATCTATGGACACTTCATGGACTAACTGCTCTGATACTACTTCTATCACGATCCAACTTATGGGTTGTGACTAACGCCCGATTGGGGCACCCAGTATATACGATATATATATATATATATATATATATACGCGGGCTGATAAGGTCACCACTGCGGTTAAACCGCCCAACAAAAACAACATACGTACATAATATACAAACTAACTTATATGTCCCACATACACAACATATGTACATATTATATCGACTAACTGATATGACCCACACTCACAGGAGTCTACAGACCTCTAATACGAACAACCTGAATCATAAGACGGGACAACTGACATGATCCACACTCACAGGAGTCCACAGACCTCTATACGAACAAACTGAATCATAAGACGGGACAAGGCCCCCGTCGTACCCTCAAATGTATATAATACAAAGTAATGAAGTAGCATGTATACCAAAAGTGGCTCCAAAGCAAAGGAGCTATTCACACTACAAACAAGTGTCCTAAACTGGTGGCCCGCTACTCTGTGCATCTGTAAATACGGGCATTAAATGCGGCCCCCAAACAAAGGGGTCAGTACGAAGTACGTATCAAATATGTAAAGTAGGAGATACATAAGTGAATAAGGCTAACAGACTGAATAGAGGCATAGGCGTCAAACTTGTATGCAAACATCACATAAGAATGTTTCTTTTATTTTCAAAAACCAAACGGATGCATGTCGTACAGGAATGATGGCGCCCTCCAAACTCACCCCGCCCACTGCCTCACACCAGAAAGTTCAAGTCCCAAAGTCTCCAACACCAAATCCCAAATATAGCTGAAGTGAGCCGGGGGCGAGCAAGGCCCAGCACCCACGTCATAGTATAGGTGAGCCGAGGCGAGCGAGGCCTAGCACTCACGTATCGTAATATAGGTGAGCCAAGGTGAGCGAGGCCCAGTGCTCACGTATCACAATCCAGAGGTGACATCATGCCGATAAGTAAGCCGAGGCGAGCGGTGCCTAACGCTCATGTTAGCCAGGGCGAAAGAGGCCCACAATGGCCTTGAAGGCTCTTTTTTTCTAAGTGTAAGTTTTGCTCTTCTTGAAGAAGAATAGAGGAGCATATGTATATATTTGTTTATCCCACAAGACCCTACCCTAACACTTGGACCAATCAAAACATAAAACTAAGCAAAGCCGATCCATGGGTAAAATGACCCATCGTATCCAACCTACTTCGGAATATATATACATACCGTATAATATGCACGATCATAATCGGCCTGAGAACCGGTGAACGAGGTCATAACAGGCATGAGTAGAGTCGTGAGAAGTCATATGCGTAATATAATCTTTATCCAAAAATCCAAAAGAGTAATACAATTTTCAAGTTTAAAGATAACATATTATTATTCTTAAATTGTTAGAAATCCTAAAGGAATAGTAAAATGTCCATGTTCAAACTTAACATGTTATTATTAAAAAAATATCCAAATTATTCATATCTAATAATCATGTATATTTTGCCTTAAATTCTTTTAGAATCGTCAAACTTTAAGTAAAAGGTATCCAAGACAATTCACTTTACAACAATTAAATTTAGTTTCCAATTAGAGATATGAATCACAAATAATTGAGCAGAGAAGAACATCTAATGTCAAGGTTACAATACAAAGGTCAAAACACCATTACTACTTTCTTCATCTGATATTCATAACTTCAGAAACCAACAACATGCCCAAGATTTGGATGGGCAGCAAGTAAATATTACTCATAATACATACACCACAATTTCAATTATCAGGACTTTGATATAGAAGTCCTTCAGTGCTTCAACCATCACATATATTAAAAATCTTAAGAGATTGGATATACAGGAACCTGACTCAACTAATGAGTATAGTCATCTACAGTTTAATAATTCAGATTGAATGGAATGGTTGATACAAGGAACAAGATGGTAAATGAACCGTGTATGTTATAACTGGAATTGAATACTCTCAGGGTACCAGATGGTACATCTACATGTATAGTATAGGTAATCCCAGAATAACCAAACAAAATGAGGTTAACCATAAGAGATATAAAGCAATAGAGTTAAAGGAAATCATTATAAATGCAAAAGGAGAGGAGTAATCTATTTTATCCTGCATAAAAGGAGACTGGAAATGCTTTCATTGAATAACTTGCCAACTTCCCTATATACTTACCAACATTGGTATTTCTAGAACCATTGAAACTTTTAGTTTCAAACTCACTTATTTCTTTTCAAACTCTTACTGATACGACATACTCTTAAGGTATATCAAAAATAAATATGTAGCTCATCATTCGGAAGAAAGACCAAGAACAAATATAAAGCATACTTGGCTAAAGTTTCAAGAACGGGATTTTTCAAACGTTATCACATC
>DF360243.1:44516-56542 GCA_000787875.1 Solanum virginianum | reverse complement strand
AAGAAAATAACATGAGTTAGCCAGAAAGCCATACTACCGAAGCTATAATTGAGCTAAAGCCCTTCAAACCTGATCCTGGCAAACTTTCAGAACTCTTAAAGAGTAAATGTCAGAAGGGTGTTATACTATTGTTCCATACATAGCTTAACTTAAAACTGCACAATATGACCACAATTATACTGTTCTCTTTTGTGTCTTGCTACATATTTCCTTTAACCTTACAAATATACTAAATCTTAAGGAGGTATAAGTTAAATGTAAGCGGATTACCATACGAACCATATTTCTCAAAATTTGTTGCAATATCACCTACTTTCTCCAACTCTTTCCAAATTACCGACATTTGTAAACAGAAGTTCCATGATAAATTAGGAGAGACCTTACATCCTTTAGATTATACCAACTATATAAAAGAAAATATGCCGAACTGGTTTTCAAGGAAATTGAGCCCTTTTAACTAAAGTAGCAATATAGAGGTTTGGAATCTTGGACCCCTTAGACCATACAATGTTTCAAACTAGTTAATCTCCTTTCAAACTCTTATCCCTCATAACTTTCCAAAGTCACAAGAGCATAGGACATCAATAATGATTCATAAGAATAACAAAGGATAACATAAGGCATATATAGATTTGAGTTACCAGGAATAGTAGAGTATGCTTCAAACTTATAACATTTCTATTCTTAACTTAGTCATGACAAGAGACGGAAAGCTTTACATACCTCTCTTTCTTCGCTAAATTAACTCTAACATCAATCCAATCCAATCTATTCTTCCAGGCGCCCAATGTCTACAAACATCACAATAGCGTCATAGTTAGTTAGTAGACTCCTTTATGTGCTTTAAATTCTAAACTTACTCCAAAATTCTATAGAAATTTTGCTAGTATTTTCTCTTAAATTATGCCATCCCGGGGCTCCCTCTCGGCCCCCGATTCATCATAAACAACAACAATAGCAACATTATAAGCTTTTCCAAGTTTGTAATCTCATTAAATTCGCTAATGCACCTCATCTTTTCATCAAAACTGAAAAACAGGGCATCCTACCCATTTTATACATACTTAACACATTCAAACACCTCTACACACTCCAAGAATCCAATTATATCATTCAAGCGCCAAACGAAACCTTAAAACGTCAAAGCGCAACATTTCATTACTTATACATATTCAAATTCAACTAACACTTCAAGAGTATATACAACCACTTTCCAATACTTCTCTCATCCCATAAGAGTCATTTTTTATACCAACTACACACAAACATATGAAGTTAAGCCAACATAATCTCATACCCACATAAATACCCAATTTCGAACCCAACACTACCCAAGCTTAGACTTCACCTAATAAAGCAAAATTTCGTATATATATGTATATATATATATATATATATATATATATATATATATATTAATAATCCCCCCTTCTTGCTAACATGTATATGTATATGTATATATATATATATATTAATAATCCCCCCTTCTTGCTCAAGACTTAAGGAAACATACATGTATATATTAATTTCCTTAAGGCCCCACCCCATACATTTGGTCCAATGAGAGTGTCAGAAAAATTTATAAGTGGGGCCACCTCTTTTAATTTCTTGTTCCAAATATTTTTTAGTGTCAAGAAACACTTGTTCAAAATTTTAAATAATGATCTTGAATATTTATACATGTGTACACCTATATAAATTTACACACATACCGTACTTTACAATAACCCATTTTAACCCCAAACTTTCCAAAAATGCCTCTTTAGTCCTAAATTGACCTATATAAATTTACACACATACCGTTCTTTACAATAACCCATTTTAACCCCAAACTTTCCAAAAATGCCTCTTTAGTCCTAAATTTCCCTTCACTTGACACTTAGGTCCCAAACCTCTGTAACTGCTCCACTAAGTGAAAACACGGGTTCTAACATCCTTCCCTCCTTAAGAACATTCATCCTCGAATGTTATACTAGCCTTCAGAGTTATACAAGCAACTTGGGTGGGGGGGAAGTCTCTTTCTTTTCCTTTCTTTCTAATTATTACAAAACACATCTCGAGAGCAAACTAACAGAATACCTGGAATCACTGTCGGGGATGCCTCTTGATCCTGTTGGCTAACAAGAGCATAGATGCAGTTCGGAGGACCGCTAGAACCTGAGACTTCATCGCGACCCCTGCCACGACCTGATAATGCTGGAGTACCTCGCCCAGCAGGGCGCATAGCTACTGAGGTGGAAGAAAAACTGCCAACTAAGCTGGTAGACTGAACTAACCCATCCGCATTGCATCTTTCTGGACAATCTCTCCACCAGTGGCCCTGTGGGACACACGCGATGCAAGCACCCGTGACACACAAATACTCCCTGGGGTACTGTCTACTATAGTAAGGACACTGGGGTCTGGGTGATGTCACTTGTCTACTAGAACTCAGGTCTGCCCCTGACTGACTAGCATCACCTGGCCTCCTACTTGGCGTCTGTGAAGATGTGCTCCGACTGGTCGAGGAGGGTACCCACCTTGCTGCTGCTGGGGCTGTCTACCTCAAAAATCAACTACCGATCCGGATGACCTAGCCCTCTTGGGCTGGCCTTTATCCTCTGTCTTGTCAGTCTGGCACCCTCGGCGCCGATCCTCCATACCCTGGGTATGGGCCTGAATGCGGGAAATATCTATCCCAGGTTGGGCCGCCATTACTAGACAACTGTCAGCGTAGTTTGAATCTAGCCCCACAATGTAGTGATGTATACGGTCTGTCATAATGAAAACATGTGCTGGTGCATAACGAGCCAAAGAATCAAATTCCAAGTTATACTACCGTACCAACCGGCCTCGTTGTCTTAACATTATAAGCTTTTCCAAGTTCGTAATCTCATTAAATTCGCTAATGCACCTCATCTTTTCATCAAAACTGAAAAACAGGACATCCTACCCATTTTATGCATTCTTAACCTGTCTTCCCTAGCACGTCTAGATTTCTGGAGGTAGGAAATGAGCCAGGAATGCCTCAGTAAATTCACTCCAAATGGCGGGTGGGGCACCCTCACCCCTAGATAACAACCATGCCTCGTACCAGTTTGCTGCAACATCCTGTAGCCTGTAAGATGCCAATTCTACAGATTCAGTGTCAGATGCTCCAACCACCCTTAAGGTCCGCTGCATTTGCCGCACAAACTCCTGAGGGTCTTCAGAGGTTTTGGACCCGAGAAATTCTGGGGGTCCACAGGCTAAGAAATCACGAGCCCGAGTACTATCTCGATGGGCTACCCGACTGCTTCCAGCCTCCTGTCGGTGGGCCTGATGTGCCACCAGCTGGGTTAGTAACTGAACTGCCTCCCTCACTTCCCTATCAAAATAGTTTCTGTCAGGGAGGGAATCATCCTACTAACATCGCTCTAATGCACGAGCTAAGATCAAACAAAGAGTAACATCCTAAGTATCCTGTAGCCTCCTATTTATAGATATGGTGTACGACACACCGATAAACAAGACTCTACTAGACACGGTCTGTAGACACTCCGAGGACTAATTGCTCTGATACCACTTTTGTCACGACCCAACCTATGGGCCATGACTAGTACCCTTTCGGGCGCCCTGACACGACTACTAAGCCAAATTCTAACTATGCCACTAACTAGTTTACAAAAATTTTGACAGAGTTTCTCTATTTTACTGACTACCCACCTGCATACAGAAATCCCAGAATACCATACAAATATACATATATACCATACAAATATACATATATATACACGCGGGCCGACAAGGTCACCGCTGCGGTTAAACCACCCAACATACATAGTATACGTACATAATATACAAACTGACGTGTCCCATAATCACAGGTGCCCATAGACCTCTATACAAACAGATTGAATCTTAGGATGGGACAGGGCCCCGTCATATTCTCGACTATGTATATGAATACAAACTAAGAAAATAAGTATATATACCAAACGTTTGCTCCGAAGCAAAGGAGCACTTTAAACGTCAGTCAGAGATCCTGAGCTGGCCCGCTACCCTGTACATCTGTCCCTACGTGCATGAAATGCAGCCCCCATAGAGAGGAGGTCAGTACGAAGGACGTATCGAATATGTAAAGCAGAAAGTACACAATATAGATAAGAGTAATAACTGAATGGATAGAGCGGAATACATTCACAATATATCACAATGTCTATTTTCAAGATTCAACTCCAAGTCTCAAATATTTACTTTCTTAACATATCGATCATAGGGTAAGTGAGTCAGGTGTTACGTATCGCCGTCCCTGCCTCACGTGTTGTCATACATAAATAGGGTAAGTGAGCCAGGCGTTATGTATCGCTGTCCTTGTCTCCCACGCTCAGCATAGGTGCGTCGGGCGTTACGTATCGTCGTCCCTGTACACACCTATCCTAATATTGAAGCAGCCAGTGTGAGTTGGGTGTTACGTATCGCCATCCCCTTGCCCACCCAGCGTACCTTGTAGTTAGCTGGGCGTTACGTATTGTCGTCCCCGAACCCATCATCAAACAACCTGACTTCGGAGTAGGTCATACTCACAAAATCATCACCATAATTTCCAAACACAAGCAAAATATTCATATGCTAGGGCAAAGTCATATCTGAGATCGAAACAATAATTATTATACTCACAATATAGATAACTTATTACTACTATTCAAACTTGCACCATTTGCAACTTATCAAACATTCACAACTTACTAACTTATCCAAACTTTTCCCATTCGCAAACTTATCACACCTCCACTACTTACAAACTTATCAGATTTTCCTATTTACAAACTATTAAACTTTCACAATTTACTAACTTTATCAAACTTTTCCTATTTAGCAACTCTAGTAAATAAGATAACTAGTATAGGAATGTAACTACATCATTTGATCTAATCTCTAAGAGGATCTAGGCAAATTAGAACACAAATATATACTTCTAGCATGTTTAAAATCTGATTGTCTTGGAACAATTTCGCACCAGTTGATTAAGTTCAATTCACCCCTAAAAATGCACACAAAATCTATTCTCCATTCTTTTCTTTACAACTTTCAAAAATTAAACTGAAAATCATTATGGAAACCTATTAAGTCAGTAAAATAGTTTTGTTTAAAACTAAAGTAGCAATTAAGCAACCCATGGTTACCATATTTTAAAATAGTTATGTTTGAAACTAAAGTAGCAATTATGCAACCCATGGTTACTATATTTTCCTTCAAGCTTACTAGATTTCCTTCATTCTTACCAACTTAACTTTAGTTAGTTCCTACCGTTCAAACCAAACTCTCAAACCTTACAATAGGACAAGATTGAGACTTTAGCATATGCAGAAACAAGCATAAATGAACAATTCAACTAGTAGATACAAGCATAAGGTGTCTGTAGGATTTTAGGATACTGGAAATTATGTTGGATCCAGATGCTGGAGAATTGACAAATTAAATGCTCAAAGAAATAGGCAAATAACATGAGTTAGCCAGAAAGCCATACTACCAAAGCTATAATTGAGCTAAAGCCCTTCAAACCAGGAGAGACCTTACATCCTTTAGATTATACCAACTATATAAAAGAAAATATGCCAAACTAGTTTTCAAGGAAATTGAACCCTTTTAACTAAAGTAGCAATACAAGGGTTTGGAATCTTGGACCCTTAGACCATATAATGTTTCGTTTTCAAGGAAATTGAGCCCTTTTAACTAAAGTAGCAATACAGGGGTTTGGAATCTTGGACCCACTAGACCATATAATGTTTCAAACTAGTTAATCTCCTTTCAAACTCTTATCCCTCATAACTTTCGAAAGTTACAAGAGCATAGGACATCAATAATGATTCATAAGAATAACTAAGGATAACCTAAGGCATATGTAGATTTGAGTTGCTAGGAACAAAAGAGTATTCTTCAAACTTATAGCATTTCTATTCTTAACTTAGTCATGCCAAGAGACTGGAAACTTTACATGCCTCTCTTTTTTGCTAAATTAACTCCAACATCAAGCCAATCCAATCTATTCTTCCAGACGCCCAACGTCTAGAAACAGCACAATAGCATCATAGTTAGTTAGTGGACTCCTTTGATCCTACCCATTTTATACATACTTAACACATTTAAACACCTCTACACACTCCCAGAATCCAATTATATCATTCAAGCGCCAAACGAAACCTTAAAACGTCAAAGCGCAATATTTCATTACTTATATATATTCAAATTCAACTAACACTTCAAGAGTATATACAAACACTTTCCAATACTTCTCTCATCCCATAAGAGTCATTTTTATACCAACTATACACAAACATATGAAGTTAAGTCAACATAATCTCATACCCACATAAATACCCAATTCCGAACCTAATACTACCCAAGCTTAGACTTCACCTAATCAAGCAAACTTTCATGGTTTTCTTTCAATATAATCTTCACTAACACCCATACAACCTTTAATTTTATCCAAAACAAAGTTAGGATTAACATACCTTTAAATCCCTTCCAGAAGTTCAAATCACCCACACCGAATTTCAAAGTGTTTTCTTGACAAACCAACGCCTCCACGATACTTGAGAGACTCAATATGCTAGTCTTTATGCATCAAAATAGTCAGAAAATAAAAAAATATTGAATTTTTGCTTGGGTTACTGTAGCAACCCGAGGCTACCTCTCTATTGTTCTTGAAGAGCTTTTTTTTTTTCTAAATGTTATGTCTTGTGAAGAAGCTGAGGCAACATGTATATGCATATATATATATATATAAATTAATAATTCCCCCTTCTTGGTCAAGACTTAAGGAAACATACATGTATATATTAATTTCCTCAAGGCCCCACCCCATACACTTGGTCCAGTGAGAGTGTGACAAAAATTTATAAGTGGGGCCACCTCTTTTAATTTCTTATTCCAAATGTTTTTTAGTGTCAAGAAACACTTGTTCAAAATTTTAAATAATGATCTTGATTATTCATACACGTGTACACATACATAAATTTACAAATATACCCTTCTTTACAATAACCCATTTTAACCTCAAACTTTCCAAAAATGCCTCTTTAGTCCTAAATTTCCCTACACTTGACACATAGGTCCCAAACCTCCATAACCGCTCCACTAAGCGAAAATACGGGTTCTAACAAAAGTAAATCTTGAAACTAAATAATAAAAGATAAAATAATAAATTAAGAAAAATTATGAAAAGACAATTTTATCTAAAGTAAAATATTTTAATGAATGACAAAAAGTTCATTACAAAATTAGTGAGGGCTGTAACACCCTAAACATTTTGAAAATGAAATAAGTCCTCAGACCTGGTTTTACAAGGGGGTTTATGAACCATAGTTTGGAGAACGACCGATGGACCAGGTTGTAAAAGGTGTTCCAGAGTGAAATATTTTGGTTAAGGGTGAAAGATTTTTGTTAAGTGTTGTAGAGATTTTACAAAGAGGGGATACGACCCGTAATATATTCCACGAGTCGCCTGTCAAGTCGTGGAACAAGATCCAAAAGTCTATAATTTTGGTCTAGGTTCTACGAAAGGGAACACAACTCATAACATGTTCCACTAGTCATCTGACAGGTTGTAGAATGAGATTTAGAAATTGATAATTTTGATCTACCTTCCACGAGAGAAGACCACAACCTATGACCTGTTTCCCGGGCCGTAAAAAGGATTTCGTGGTCAATTTCGATAGTTTTTCTTGAGGGGTAATTTTATCATTTCCCATCCTTTTAAATTAAAACTCATGATATTTTGGACTTGTTTTAGATCCCTTATTAGTACCCTAAGGTAATTACTCTCACAATCACTTAGAAACTTTAGAAAGCATCGAGGAAGGGGAGAAAGTTAGGGTTCCAAGAACGTGAGTAGAGATTCTCTAGTAGTTGATTGTTCTTCAAACTTTCAAGGCATGCAAGCCTTAATAATGTGTGGAACTATATTTGTTAACATGCCATCTCACCTATATGAGTAGAAATTAAGAACAAGAGGTGAGTTTGTAATCTCTATCATCAAATAATTGAGTTTTAGTATTTATTACAAGTTCTTATAATAATATATGAGATAATTATCATGTTGTATGACTATTAATATGAGATTACAATAATATTTTATACTTTTTATCATGAATCCTAAAGTAAATGATCTTTATAAAACCTATACATGTATCAAGTTGAGGTTTGCATTTGATTTTGATTGTATAAGTCGAGTAACATTAGCATGGTCAAGAATGAGAAGCATATTGCATATAATCATCTATACTATTATGTATCTTGCTTGCATTACATGATGAGTCTGACTGAGTGAGTTGGAATGACCATTTGAGTCTGAGTTGAGTTTGATTGTCTGAGTTGATGAGAAATTGAGATGAGTTTAGATGAGATAACCTAATAAGGTTAAGATTTGAGTTGATTGAATGAGCATTGAGCGTTCAGTTGATTGATAAGTTAAGCATGTTTTAGTCTTGGAAGGAGTATCGAGCATCGAGTTGGGAGCGAGTAAATATCTTCTATAACCCATAGAACTACATTGTCAGTGTAAGATAGTCATATAACATGTTTTGATAACTCTTGTCCCAGATGATGGAATTTTAGTATGGATCAATGAGAGAGTTGATCATATTTTACCGTGGCAAGTTTAGGACATATGTGGCAACAACATCGCCTTTGTTGTGCATCACCAAACTAAAGCTGGTGGGATTGAATGTCGGTTAAGAGAAACTCCCAAGCAAATACTAATTGAGCATGATATTTCTAAACTGAATTTTTTTAAAAGCATGATTTACTTTAAGCTTGCATAGCTATTAAGTTGACCATGAGATGTTTGAGTCAAGGTGCGTGAGTTGACATTTATTTTCTAAAGCCATTTTACATACCAATATATTCTATGTAATGATGTCCATTGGACCTATATCATGTCATGAGGCAAATATAGGTGATATAGGACTTTAGCCCGCGCATCGTTGAGGTTTAGATGAGTGCATTCCAGAGTAGGTGAGCCCTTTTTGCTTTCTAGAGGAGCCTTTTTTATTTCTTGTTATGACTTAGTAGTTTCTTTCATTGATTTGGGGTATCTATGGATTGTCATGGTACTATCTAGATTGTTGATTAGAGGCTTTATAGACATTGAATAGAGGATTTGTTGAGTATTTTATATTTCTAAACTTATTCATTAGAAAACATGTTTTAGGAGAGCTATATTCATTCATATGATATTTGTTAAATTTAGTATTTCTTTCTTTATTGAGTTGATGTGACAATGAGGCTAGGTGGTTCTCTTGGGGAATCAGCAATGGTTTTTCAAGTGTCATCCACGCCAAGGGTACCCTTCTATGGTATGACAAACTTGGTATCAGAGCACAGAGTTCAAGAGTCCTAGGGAGTCTATGAAGCTATGTCTTATAGAGACTTTTTTAGAGGTGTGTTATGCACTACAATTTTTAAGCAGGAAGCTATAGGATATTACAAAGGGTTACACTTCTTTTGTATTCTGACTCATGCTATAGAGTTAAACTCTATGAAAGTTGTCTTCTAATCCGTGCGTTACACATTTATAGAATTATCACTATGCCTCTAAGAAGAATGATTAGAGGAAGAGGGTGTCCGACTAGGTAGAATGTTAACAAACTTGAGTCCCAGAATCATGATGATCCCATAGACCCTGCCATCCCTGAGAAACCACTAAAGGCTGACATCTCGAATGTTGAGCTCCGCTAGGCTATCTAGACTTGGCCCAGGTTGTGACAACACCTATTTCCAGAGAAGGAGTGGGTAGAAAAGATGCATAGGACACATCTACAATTTGAGAGTTCTTGAGGATGAACCCACCTGAGTTCATGGAATCTGCGACCACTGAGGATCCTGAGAACTACATTGATGAGCTATAAAAAGTGTTCCAAGTGGTGCATGTGACCAAAGTTGATAGGGTTGAGTTGGCTGCCTTCCAGCTCAAGGGTGTTGCCAAGATATAGTATGAACATTAGAAGAAGAGCCGAGGAGAGGTTGCCCCATTTCCTACTTAGGGAATGTTTGAGGAAGCTTTCTTGTGAAGCTTCTTTCGGAGAGAGTTGAGGGAGACCAAGGTAAGTGAGTTCTTGAATTTCAAGTAGGGCACTATGACATTTAAGGAATATGGTCTTAAGTTCATGCAACTATCACTCTATAATCCTGAGATGGTCACAGACATGAGAAGCAGGATAGGTCTGTACGTTGATGGGTTGAACAAGTGGTCAAAGAAATATGGGAGAGGAGATATGATTGAGAATGACATGGACATAAGTAGATTGATGGTCTATGTATAACAGGCTGATGAGAAAAGGCAACAAGATAGGGAGGAAATTATAAATAAGAGGGCCAAAACCTCCAGCCATGAGGTGGGGAAGAGAAGAAATGGAAATAGTAACAAGTTTCAGTTCGGGCTAGCAGCTTCATCTGCCAGTGCACCAGTCCTGAGCCCTAGGTAAAAATGTCCCAAGGTCAGCCAAACTTTAGGGGACAAGGTTCATAGTCTCAGGCAAGTGTGACCCTTGGCTCAAAAGGAAAGCTACCACGTGGGAGATGTGGTAGGATGCATTTTAGAGAATGTAGAGATAGAGGGAACAGTTGCTAAAAGTGTGGCCAGCCAGGCCATTTTTAGAAGGAGTGTCTGATATGGAGAAATAAGGCCTAGTCCTTCACCACAACATCACTAGTGAGGGGTAATTAGAGAGGTGCTGCACTAGGGATAGGTAGTGGGATAAATCATCTATACGCGATGTGAAAGCACAGGACTAAAAGGTCACACCAGATCTTATGACGGGTATGCTTTGAGTCTTTACCTTTTATTGCTATGCTTTACTTCATATAGGGGTGACTTGTTCCTTTGTGATGCCATATGTGGCGGGCAGATTTGAGATCCTTCCTGAGTGCTTACTTGAGCCATTTTCTATTTCTACTCTTGTTGGTGAGTCTATTCAAGCTAAAAGAATCTATAGAGATTGTGTGTTGTCCATCTATCATAGGGATACTCTTGCTAATTTGATTGAGTTAGAGATGGTTGACTTTGATGTGATTCTTGGCATTGTCTGGCTTTATACCTATTATGCCTCTATTGATTGTAGAAATCAAATTGTCAAATTCAAATTTTTGAATGAGCCTGTTATTGAGTGGAAGAGAGATTCTATTACACTGAAGGGTAGGTTTATTTCTTACCTCAAGGCTCAAAGACTGATCTCTAAGATATGTATATTTCACCTCCATCCAGTCAAATCTGATATCGTTAAGTCCTTTACTCTTGATTCTGTCCTAATGGTGAGTGATTTTCCTGATGTATTTCCTGAGGATCTACCTGGAGTCCCTTCTAGTAGGGAGTCGACTTCGGAATTGATGTTCTCCTTGATATGCAACTTATCTCCATTCCACCATATAGAATGGCCCCTACAGAGTTGAAAGAGCTGAAAGAGCAGTTGAGGGATTTGCTAGAGAAGGGATTCATAAAGCGAGTATCTCCCCATGGGGTGCTTTGGTCTTGTTTGTGCAAAAGAAGAATGGTTCCCTTAGAATGTGTATTGACTATGCTAGTTGAATAAGGTGACATTCAAGAATAAATATCCCTTTTCGAGGATTGACGACTTGTTTAACCATCTTCAGGGTGCTATTGTTTTCTCCGAGATAGACCTCCAATCAGCTTATCACCAGCTGAAAGTAAGGGAATGTGACATCTTGAAGATGATATTTCAAACTCGATATAGTCACTTTGAATTCTTAGTAATGTCTTTTGGGTTGACAAATGCACCTGCAGCCTTCATTGACTTAATGAACAGAGCATTTGGACAGTATATTGACATGTTTATGATTGTGTTTATTAAAAATATTTTGGTATATTCCAGAGATGAGGATGAGAATGCTAATCACCTTAGAAGCGCTGATGTAACACCTCAGACACACACTATAAGTATTTGTTCTATACATATGAAACATGATATAGACTTTCAAATTAGTGCCAATTTTAAAAGTGTTTGCATCTCGCGTTAAAGGGCGTCATGTGTATCTAAAGTTTAAGA
>DF360243.1:17756-43462 GCA_000787875.1 Solanum virginianum | reverse complement strand
GCTGTCCGTTTGTATGCTGCGTAGAATTGTTGTGTGTCCTATTTTGTGGACAGTTATAAGGCTGATATGATGCTACACTAGGATGTACATGATGGTTAGAGGTTAATATGTATTAGAAAAAATAATTAAAGGCAAAACAGTGGGAAAATACGCTCGGGATTGTAGTTGCACGCTTGCTGCCTGGGTGTTGTTTCTATGTGAAATTGGGTTTCTAAGATGTGTCTATTGGCTTCTAATGCTAGTTTTATTACTTACTATGTTGTAGCTAAACATTTGGAGGAAGGGAAGGTTATCCTAAGGTAATAGCGAGGTCGTACATCATGGTATGTAAGGCTATTTGCATTCATTTTACTTGGCATAAAATCTAGAGTCTTCCTTGGTACATAAAGGCACTTACTAACTCCGATATGACCAATAACTGTGCCTCCACTCTTTCACATGTTCATATGCTTTCCTACATAGTCACCTTCATAGATACATACATACGTGGATAACAACTTACATGGGTTCTTGTTGCTAAATAAAGTCCATAAGTTGTTTCATCTCATACGCATTTCATTATTATGTAAAGTACTCTTTTCATTATCATATTATGTTGTATGGTTATCTATATGTCACATACTGCCTATATAGTTCTATAGCTCCAATAATATGACCACCAAAAGATCATCTCAAAGGTAATTGAAAGGTAAAGTATATTAATTATAGATAGGTGGCAGCCCAAGGGGGCTAGATTACTAGCCTAGCATAGGGACGATCCTATCACGGGGCCCGAGGATTGATTATTGCTAGGAGACAGCCCAAGGGGTGGAAGAGTCACCTAGCCAGGGTCGATCCTATCACGGGGGCAGCCCAAGGGGGCTAGAACACAAGCCTAGCATAGGGACGAACCCGATACAGTTTACCCTTGATCAGCTAGGTCTTTCATAGTATATGCTGTGCACATATTTCATAGTAAAGGTAACGTAATATAAAGGACATAAGGCATATGATCCCACAAAGTAACTAAAGGTGGTCCTTTACCATACATCAGTGCATAGTTTTATTTGAGTTGTTATTTCATATACAATGTTTCCTGCCTTATATATTCAGTACATTATCTCGTACTGATGTCCCTTACAAGGGATCTGCATTTCATGCTGCAGGTACAGGTGCTAGTAGATCTCTCCAATAGAAGTACAGGATATCCAGCTGTGGTTACCAAGCTCCAGGTTGCTTCGGGTCTTTGTATGTCTAGAGCTTATGTTTTGTATTGTATAGTTAGTTGAGGCAGGTCCTTTCCTGATCCTTATTAGATACTTGTCATTGTTTAGAGGCTTTGTAGACTATGTAAATTAAAGTGTGGTTATATTTTGTACTTTGGACAGCGTGGCCCCAATGGCCTAGTCATATGCTTTTCCTTTTGGCTTGTTAGTGCTATTTACTTTCTTAAAGGCATGATATCTTACTATGGACAGTGTGGCCCCAACGGCCTAGTCATATGCTTTTCCTTTGGCTTGTTAGTTCTATTTACTTTCTTAAAGGTATATTGAAGGTGGAATTCCTTATAATGCCTATAGAAAGTTCATAGATACAGGTTGGTTCTCCCGGGCCTTATCGGCAATGGGTGCCGGTCTGCCTTAATGGGATTTGGGGCGTGACAGAAGTGGTGTCTGAGCGGTCTTCCTAGGGTGTTTACATATCTGTGTCTTTTTTGAGTCTATGAATTTATGAATTATCTTGAGATTTGCTGAGGGGTTTCAATATATCTAGCATGAGGGTGTTACCAAGTGTTTGTGGGTTGATTTACAATAAGTTTTCTCAAATGATTTTATTCTTGAATTGCATAATTTTGAACTAGCATTACACACCCACCAAGTGTTTGACAAAATATCCGATTAAGGATTCTTGAGTTATTGATGATCTATTGTATGACTTATGAGTTAACTGACTTTATGATGATGAAAGTAATGCATATATGTATTAAATTTATGAAAAGTATCTATAGTGTTTCAAGTTGACCATACCTTGTTGAGGGGGTATTATGCCTCAATCACTATGATGGGGGGTGCTATGCCCATCTACCAGCTGAGGGGTATATACCTTAACCACTATGATAGGGGGTGCTATGCCCATCAACCAGTTAAAGGGTATATTTCTTAACCACTATAACAGGGGGTGCTTGCCAACTACCATGTTGTGGGGTATATACACTACAAGAAATAAGTCTTTAATGAGGGGAAATTCCATCTCAAAAAGTATGAATCCGGTCAATATTAGTCAATAATGACTGGTAAAAATTTGATTGTCACCACTCGTTAAAAGATCCTTCATTAAAAGTTTAGCGATCGGATTAAATGCGACATTGAAAAAGCTTTAACAACATCAAAAATATAGTCGTTATACCTCTTTTCAGCAAAAAAAATTTTCCTTCACAAATTGATATTGTAGTTATTACAAAAATAGGCAAGCCAAGTGCACTTCTAGGGAAGGGCCCGACCACAAGGATCTATTTGACATAGCCTTACCTTGTATTTCTGCCAGAGGATGTTTCCAAGGTTTGAACCCATTACCTTCTGGTCATATGACAACAACTTTACCAATTGCTCCAATACTCCCTTCAGTTCTAGTTATTAAAACCTTAATTATAACCACAAATTAGATAAACAAAAGTGCATATATACGCACATACACACAAATACAAATACATGCACATATGAAAACATACAAATTGATTATATTCATATTAAATTACATAGTAAATATAAAGAATGATATTGCGTAACATTACAAAAATATAGACATACAAATTATATGATATTATATTTTTAACTCTTACTAAAAGAAAAACTAGTATATCTTTTCTTAAACATGAAATGCGTTCTTCCTGTATTTCAAAAAATTTCCGTTTCATGTACTTCTTTACACTTTCTCTGAGGATGAGTTCTTCAAACTGCATGATCTGTCAAAAGACAAGTATAAAAATTCATGTAAGGTTATTAATAATACTCCTAATAACTATTATCTTGTTTCTTCTTTTTCACAAAATAAAAGATTAACTACAATGAAATATAAACATTTTTTCTATTCTGACAATAAAATAAAAAGAAAGTTGGGCTTTCGAGTTCTAGACATAAAGTTGTTTGCTTTGTATTTTGCACCTTAAGTTATTGACTTTTTGCACATTGATTCATGGATAAAACCCCCAACTTAGTTTAGTTTCACAATTTATACTAATAGTATTCACCTAATATAAATAATTTAATATTATTAAAATATAATGAGATAAAAATCAATTATATCATCTTAGATTTTAAATAATAAAAACAATCACGATCTCTTAATTAATTTAGTAGTTGATTAAATGTTATGTAGAGCTTTTTAAATTATTTGTTTGTAAAATTTCACTTTATACTTTTTTAACTCAAACAAATAATTTTTCTTTGTATATACTTGTTAGTTTCATAAACAATAATGAAAAAACAAAGTTGACACAATATATATTTTTTTTTAGAAAAATATTATTACTGAGTGTTGATTCTTAAGTCTATTGATCGAGGTAATTTTCAAGTGGAGAAACATCTATCCTCTTGATAAAATTACTTATTACCAAATTTATATAACTTTTTTACCATAAATTAATCTCATAAGCAAATAATTATTATTTAATATTATTACTTCTATTTTAAATTTTTTATTTCATTATGATTTTTTGTTTTGACCTAATTGATCTTGCATCGTTAAAAAGGTCAAGTAAAGATGAATAAATTGTCTCTCAAAATAAAACCATATATAGAAACTATATCAAGAAAATATTTAAGTTAAAAATAATTGTGCCAAAAAGATGGTAACTATATGCTTTTACAATATTTTAAAATTTTATATGACTGAATATAATAAGAATGATGGATAGAGTTATTAGAAAATAATACATTAATATTTTTTCTTTTTATTAAACTTTTTTTATTTTTAAATAACAAATATTATAAAAGATGGAGGATTCTTATTATAATGATGGAATGATTAATAATATGTCACTTGTTATACTCATAACATGATTTGGTCTAGTACTTTTGCACTCATATTAATTAAAATATATTTTTACACTAACTAATATGTTTTAATGTAACGACTCCAAAAAACGTGCCCCAAAACGTGCCTCGGAATGCCCAGAATTTTAATTTCCATATATCTTAAAATTCATTTGTTATTTCAAAAATCCGATTTCATATTTGTTATCAAGGGGTTAAAATTAGGTGAAAAAGGGTTGAACCCCGATTTAAGAACGAAAGATTAGCAATTATAAATTTTAAAGTGATGAATTTCAATGAGGTTTACGCATTCCCTTTGCGATGCACCAAGGGCACGCTTTGGTGTAATTCCTTCTCCGTATCCCCTCCGCGAAGCAGAGAGGCACATTTTGCTTGGTAGTGTTTTCCTATGCGGCCTAAAATATTCTAAGTGTTGGGCCCAAGTTTCCCAAATGTGTTTTTTTATACTTAGCCAAATTCCACCCTTATATCATACTAAATATTTGCCAATACTCCCAAAACACGTAGCCATATTTTACTCCAAAATTCAAGACTCAAAACCCTCATCCAGAACTAAGGATTTTCTTCAAACTTGAAGCCTCCATTTTCAAACTTCACCAAGAACTTCTCCAAAGCTAAGACATGTGGTGTTGAATCATTGACAAATTGATTATATACTTCCTTAGGCCTTAAGGTGTGGGTCGAATGGCTCCTAATGATATGTTCCCTGGATGTCGAAAGAATCACAAGGGACCATGTTTGAAGGTGCATGATTTAAAGTTGATTTTACATATCGGTCTTGTATATTGGGAAATGTACTGCCAGTGATTTTAGTTCATGAAAGTATTGTTGTTTTAGCAAGTTTTAAGCTCTAAATCTTGGATCTAATTTGGATTTGATGAGGGGTTTCAATGTGAATATCTTAGGAGTGTTACAAGATGTTGATTGATGGTCTTACTACAGATTTTCTTGCATGATTTGATCTCTAAATTGAATCATGTGGGGTATAGGAGCCCGGATAACTATGTGAGGGGTATGTACCTTATAACCAGGGTGTCCAGGTTGATGCATGTGAGGGGTGTAGTACCTTGCCACCAGGGTATCCAATTGTGAATGGCATCAACCATGTGAGCAATATAGTACCTTGCCACCAGGGTGTCCTAGTGTGAATGGCATCAACCATGTGAGGGGTGTGATACATTGCCACCAGGGTGTCCAGGTATGAATGGCACCTCCCAATCATAGTTGGAATTTTAGCTTGGTCTCTTCTACACATATAATATCTTATATGAGCATGAGTTATTGAAAGCATGTTTTACTTATGCATTGCTCATACATGTCATATTATTATACTATGCCCATTGTCTATGTTTATGCATTTTGCCTATAATGTCTATCTCTTGTTGCATTGCATCCCACATACTTAGTACTTTCAAACATACTAACGCATACTCTTGCTAACATGATATAATCATATAGGGATCGGCGCTCAAGTTAATCCTCCTCCTCTTGTACGTGGCTACTCGGTGCTACTCTAAGCTTGTTGGTGAGTCATCCATTTTGGGAGACTTATTCTATGTTGCTATTATCCATGTATTGAGACACTTTCTTATGTTTTATTTTGACTATAAGGGTCATCCCGGTTACCTTGCCTTGGCCCCTTCTCTATCTATCTATTTAGAGGTGTTTGTTGGACAAATTGTGAAATTATGATATATGAGCTGTGACTCCGTCTTCTGATGTTGATGTTTTGGCGAGCTTGCCCTTAGCCCCTTTGCTCCTTTATGCTTGTTTTATGTCTTTTACAAACTTCTACAACCAATGATGTGTAATGATAAGTTGAGAGGCTTATTTGGGGTTCCTTTGGGTTTTCCATTCATCGTGTCATATCTAGGCCCTAGGTTTTGGTCATGACAAACTTAGTATCAGAGCACTAGGTTGAGAGATCCTTGGAGTCCAACTTACCATGTCGAATAGAGTCCTATTCATGGTAGTGAAGCGCACCACGACTATGAGCAGGAGGCTATGAGGCATTTTAGGAAATGTTTTCCTTCTTCATGTTCTATGTTATGCTATAGAGTTATAGTGAGTTATTCCCCCATAACTATTGTTCTTTTCTATTTTAGATCACGTTAAACACTAGAGGAAGACAGACCCAAACTCTCGAAGAGTGACCTAATAATGGTGAGCTTCGAGATACTCCTACTATGCTTGCCCAAGTGGTGGCCAACTAAGTCCAACAAGGGGCCCAAACACCTCTTGCTAATACCCAGAGAGCTAGGGTAAGAGACTTTAAGAGGATGAATCCTCCAGTTTTACATGGCTCAAAAGTGGATGAAGACCCTCAAGAGTTCATTGATGACATCTACAAAATCTTGATTATCATGGGTGTTGGGCCAAATGAAAAGGCAGAGTTAGCGGTGTAGCAACTCAAAGCGGTAGCTGAAATTTGGTATGAGCAATAGAAGGGTAAGATGGAGGTTGGTAATGTGGTGCTTTGGGAGGAGTTCAAATTGGCCTTCCTTAATTGATTTTTCCCTCTTGAGCTTAGGGAGGCAAAGTTGGTATAGTTTATGAACTTGAAATAAGCTGCTTTGAGTTTGTGGGAGTACACCCTCAAATTTAATAAACTTTTGAAGTATGCTCCTCACTTGGTGGCCGATCCTAGGTCGAGGATGAACAAGTTTTTTATGGGGGTTTTCGACTTGGTAGGTGAAGAATGTCGATTTATCCTTTCTAATTAGTGATATGGACTTGTCTTGGTTGATGACTTATGTTGAGCAAATGGAGGAAGAAAAGTTGATAAAAAGGTAGTGTCATGAGGCCAAGAGGGCCTATTTTGAAGGTAGGTTTCAAAAGGGTGCTAGACATCATCAAGGCCAAGGGCCTCCTCATGCTACTAATGGAAGGGTTTCCAATGACTTCCTTAGGCCTTAAGGTGTGGGTCGAATGGCTCCTAATGATATGTTCCCTGGATGTCGAAAGAATCACAAGGGACCATGTTTGAAGGGTTCCAATGCTGTTTTGAATATGGGGAGCTTAGTTACAAGAGGGTGGATTGTCCAAGATACTGTGTAAGGTCCGGGATTCAAATACGGTTCCATTGGGTAGAGGTAGTCCTTAAGATGGTGCCCCAAGGAATAACCAATTTTATGCTCTACATGGGAGGTAAGGGGTTAGTGACATTCCCGGATGTTGTTATTGATATGTTGAAAATCTTTGACTTTGATGTGTATGCTTTGATTGATCCAGGTGCCACTCTTTCCTTTGTTGCTCCTCTTGTTGCTAAAAAGTTCCATGTTATTCCCGAGTTGTTACATGACTCATATGAAGTGTCTACTCCTATTTGTGCCTCTATTATTGCTAGAAATGTTTATAGGAGTTCTCCTATTTGCTTCTTGAATAAGTTGTTGTCTTGTGATCTTTTTGAATTAGACATGGTAGACTTTGATGTCATTCTTGGGATAGATTGGTTGCATGCATTCTATGCTTCCATTGATTGTAGAACAAGTAGGGTCAAGTTTCAATTTCCAAATGAACCTGCCCTTAAGTGGGAAAGTCAAGATGTGATAGTCAAGGGTAGATTCATTTCATGTATTAAAGCCCATAAGTTGATTTCTCGAGGGTGTATCATCTTGCTAGGTTTAAAGATGTGGAGTCCAAGGTCCCTTCCATTGAGTCAGTCCCCAATGTAATGAGTTTGTTGATGACTTCCTGAATGACCTTCCCTAGTGTCCCTCCTGAAAGGGAGATAGATTTTGGCATAGATCTCTTTCTCGACACTTAAAATAGCCATTGCCCCTTACTGTATGGCCCTGGCAGAGTTGAAGGAGTTGAAAGAGCCCTGGCGGAGTTGATGGAGTTGAAAGAGCAATTGAAAGATTTGTTGGAAAAGGTATATATTAGACCTAGTCAATCCCCTTGGGGTGCTCCGGTGTTGTTTGTGAAAAAGAAGGATAGGTCACTTAGAATGTGCATTGATTACCAGTAACTCAATAGGGTCGCTATAAAGAATATGTATCCTCTTTCGAGAATTGATGACTTGTTTGACCAATTGCAAGGGACTGACTTTTTCTATAAGATTGATCTTTGGTCCGGGTACCATCAAGTGAGGGTGAGGGTGAGGGAGTATGATATTCCCAAGACAGCCATCCGGACTAGATATGGGCACTACCATCAAGTGACGGTGAGGGTGAGGGAGTATAATATTCCCAAGACAGCCATTCGGACTAGATATGGGCACTATGAATTTGTGGTAATGTCCTTTGGGTTGACTAATGCACCGGTCATCTTTATGGATCTAACAAATAGGATCTTCAAACCCTACTTGGATTCCTTTGTTGTGGTCTTTATTGATGATATATTGATCTATTCACATAGTAGGGAGGAGCATATGAGCCATTTGAGGGTTGTGTTGCAAAAATTGAGGGAGGAGAGATCGTATGCTAAATATGGCAAGTGTGAGTTTAGGGTGAACGAGGTTGCATTCTTGGGTCATGTGGTGTCAGGGGATGGAATTAAAATGGATCCGAAAAAGACCGATACGATTAGGAATTGGCTGAGACCATTGAACCTGTCAGATATTAGGAGCTTCTTGGGCCTTCCGGGTTACTATAGAAGGTTTGTGAATGGGTTCTCCTCCATTGCTTCCCTATGACAAAATTGACTCAAAAGAGGGTTAAGTTTTAGTGGACTGATGAATGTGAGAAAAGCTTACAAATATTGAAAGATAGACTTGTGTTCGCTCCTATATTTTCACTACCGGATGGGCTTGAGGGTTTTGTTGTGTATTGTGATGCATCTAGAGTTGGCTTGGGTTGTATGCTAATGCAAAATGGTAAGGTCATAGGCTATGCTTCTAGGCAACTCAAAGTGCATGAAAGGAACTACAAGTCAAAGCCTGGCTGGCCTAACCCAAGACATAGAGATTCCTACTTAGAAGTGGGAGGTGATTAATATGCATTTGGTGGGTGGGTTGCCCAAGACTAGGAAGGTTTTTGATTCCATATGGGCGGTGGTTGATAGGATGACGAAATCAGTGAACTTTCTATTGGTTAAGACTACATATAGAGCTAAATAGTATCCAAAGTCGTACATCCATGAGTTAGTGAGGTTGCATGGGGTTCCCTTATCCATCATATTGGATCATGGTGCTCAATTTACTTCTCATTTTTGGAGGTCTTTCAAAAAGGGTTTTGGTACAAGGGTTAAACTTAGTACGACCTTCCACCCTCAAAAGGATGGCCAAGCCAAAAGATCCCTTCAAACACAAGGATATGCTTAGGGCTTGTGCCTTGGAGATTAAGGGTACTTGGAATGATCATCTTCCATTGATTGAGTTTGCCTACAACAGTAGCTATCACTCTAGCATTGGTATGACTCCTTTTGAGGCTCTTTATGGGAGACGTTGTGGATCACCAGTTGGTTGGTTTGAGGTTGGAGAGGTGGCTTTATTTTGGCTGAATCTGGTTATAAAGGCTCTTGAGAAGGTTAGGATTATTAGGGAAAGGTTGAATACATCCCAAAGTTGTCAAAAATCCTATGTCGATGTGAGAAGAAGAGACCTTGAATTCAAAGAAGGTGATTGGGTCTAGTTAAAAGTTTCTCCAATGAAAGATGTGGTCCATTTTGGTAAAAAGGGGAAGTTGAGTCCAAGATATGTTGGTCCTTATGAGGTGATAAAGAGGGTTGGTAAGGTAGCTTATGAGTTGAAGTTACCAAGTGAGATGGAATTGGTTCATTCGGATGAGGGTTTTGAGTCTTGAATTTTGGAGTGAAAACATGGCTAAGTGTTTTGGGGAGTATTTGGAAATGTTTAAGATGATATAAATGTGAAATTTGGCTAAGTATAGATAAAAACATGTTTGGGAAACTTAGGCCCAACACTTAGAATATTTTGGGCTGCACAGGAAAACACTGCCAGTCAAAATGTACCTCTCTGCATCGCGGAGGGGATGCGGAGAAGGAATTACATCAAAACACGGCCTTGGCACATCGTGGAGGGAACACATAAACTTCACTAGAATTCGTCACTTAAAATTTTATAATTGCTAATCGTTTGCTCTTAAATCAAGGTTAGACCCTTTTTCACCTAATTTTGACCCCTTGACCACAAATATGAAGTTGGATTTTCGAAATAACAAATGAATTTTAAGATATATGAAAATTAAAATTTTGGGCATTCTGAGGCACGTTTTGGGGCACTTTTTTGGGGTTGTTACAATATCACCCCGTTAGGAACATTTGTCCCGTAATGTAAAAGAGACATACAAGGTAAGAGTGATCATGGGCAAATCAGCCCCAACACAAATGCAACTCAACATGTAAAACACCATTTTCAAATTCTCACATAAGTGTAAACTCATCATAAGTTTACCAACTTAAATATGAATACATATGAATGACACAGGGGCTGAAATGTAAGACTTGAAATCACGTATGAGACTTAGGATTAGTACCTTTGACTTGAGTGGAGTGGAAACCATAAGTATACAACTTTTGCATATCCACTTTGGCCTCCCAAGTAGCACCTTCGACTTGTTGGTTCCTCCAGAGGACCTTAACGGATGCCACCTCCTTGTTCCTCAATCTCTTTACTTTCCTATCCAAGATCTGAGTCGAAACCTCCTCATAAGTCAAGTTATCCTCAACAACACCCACAACATCAAGAGGCACAATGGCATTAGGATCACTAACACACTTTCTCAACATAGAGACATAGAACACCGGATGAACCAAGTTCATTTCACTAGGAAACTTCAACTCATAGGCTACTTTGCCAACCCTCTCTAACACCTCATAAGGACCAACATACCTTGGGATCAACTTCCCCTTTTCACCAAAATGGACCACACCTTTCATCGGAGAAACCTTCAAATAGACCCAGTCACTGACTTGGAACTCTAGGTCTTTGCTCTTTACATCGGCATAGGATTTTTATCGACTTTGGGCTATCCTCAATCTTTCCCTAATCATCCTAAGTTTCTCAAGAGCATCCATAACAAGATCCAGCCCCAGTAAAGCCTCATCTCCAACTGCAAACCAACCCACCAGTGATCTATAAGGTCTCCCATACAGAGCCTCAAAAGGAGCCATACCGTTGCTAGTGTGATACTCATTGTTGTAGGCAAACTCAATCAATGCAAGATGGTCATCCCAACTACCTTTAAGCTCCAAGACACAAGCCCTAGGCATATCCTCAAGTGTTTGAATTGTCCTCTCGGCTTGGCCATCCGTTTGCGGGTGGAAAGTCGTACTAAGGTAAACTTTGGTTCCAAGACCCTTTTATAAAGAGCTCCAAAAGTGTGAAGTAAATTGTGCATCACAATTCAATATAATGGATAAGGGAACCCCATGAACCTCACCAACCCGTTGATGTAGAACCTTGCATACTCTTCAGCCCTATATGTAGTCTTTACAAGTAGAAAATGAGCCCATAAGTCATCCTATCAACCACAACCCATATGGAAATAAAAACCTTTCCTAGTCTTGGGCAACACAAACACGAAATTCATATTAACTACCTCCCACTTCCAAGCACGAATCTCTATGTCTTGGGTTTGGCCACCCGGCCTTTGATGTTTAGTTTTGACTTGTTTGTAACTATGGCAACCGGAAACAATTTTGGCAATGTCCCTCTTCATGCCTCCCAACCAATACACATCCCTCAAGTCTGTACAAATTTTGGTGGAATCAAGGTGGATAGAATAAGAAGAGTTATGGGCCTCATCAAGAATTCTCTGCCTCAAACCATCAACACATGGCACCATAACCCACCTTGGTATCTAAGGGCTCCATCTCTCCCTTGGAAGAAAACCTCTATTTTTCCCTCTTTCACCAAGACCTTCAATTCAAGCAAGGAGGAGTCTAGATCTTGTTTTGCTATCACCTCATCAACCAAAGAAGATTTAGAACCATCAACAATAACTACACCATTACCCATATCTTCCAACATAACCACCATTCTAGCCAATTTATGCTCCTACCTAGACATTTCCCTATCACCACTATCCATATGAGCTAGGCTACCCATAGACACCCAACTCAAAGCATCCGCCACAATATTTGCCTTACCCGGATGATAATACACACTCATGTCATAATCTTTGTGAAGTTTTAGCCACCTTCTTTGTCTTAAGTTGAAATCTTTTTATGTGAAGACATATTGAAGGCTCTTATGATTGGTAAAGACATCAACATGCACCCCATACAAATAAAGATGCCAAATCTTTAATGCAAACACCACGGCGGCTAATTCAAGATCATGGGTAGGGATCACATAGAAAATAATGTCTAAGGGCAGATAGTATGACTCATGTTATGGGGGAAATTAGGGACTTAGGACTTCGATCTCATCCACACAACAAGAATTCAACACATAAGAGGGAATAAGGGACTAAGAGAGTATTTCAGAATATATAGCATAATAAGAGTCGAGCTTATAACAAACATATCAAAATATCCAATAACATCTCTAATGTGAATTGAATGGGGGCTAAGACATCTCCGAGGCTCACCCTCAAAAGATAGTGTCCAAAAATAGACAAGTCTAAATAAATCATAAAAGTAATGGCTATTGTCCTCGGAATAAAGAACTCACCAAAAGTGATCTTCAATCGAATCGTCTACCACATAGAGGAGGAGGATGGATAGGAGCTCCGGTCTCTACATGGTTAGATCATGTAGGAAAAATATATGTTTTAGTACTTGGAATGTACTAAGTATGTGGGGTGCAATGCAATAAGGAACATAATCTATAATTAAATAATACGCGTAATCATAAACAATGAATAAAAGCTCAGTATGTCATGAATGCTTAATACCTTAGTCAGAATAGGCATCATGAATCATCAAGTCACATAACATATCATGTATAGATTGAAAGGGACCATAATCAAGATGTACGACCAAGCGAGTTGCTACTTGGAATTTGGATGTTCACTCCACACCAGACTAAGAGTGGTGTACTTTGCCGAGGTAAACCAAACCACCTCATATGAACTCTCTCATTTCAAAAAGTTCTTCATAAGCACCTTATGTGAACATCACCCTTTTAGGTTAACTTATGATAATAAACTTACGGAACACCAGTCTCTTTGGTATTTAATTGACATTCGTCGTATGATAACCCACCCTTTTTAGTCAATAATGTAACATTCGCTATATGGATCCCATAAATAATTCACAAACTTTTTATGGAAACGTAGTTAAGGGACAATGGTTATCGACCAAGAGAAAGGACAATGGTTATCTACCAAGGTCTTCTCCATGCTAGGTCATAGTTCCAAGGTATATTCAAATCATACTTATAGGCATAATATGCAAAACATCATAATATCATAATGTTATCGTAGAGTAGCTCATCAAAACCAAAGCTTCATAATATCAGAGATAGGGTTTCATAACATTCACAATATTCTCATATCTCGTAACAACATAGTAACCCTTTCAAAATTCATATCATTCATATTTCATAACTTGCCAAAAGGCTCTCAACATCATCGAATCTTGGCATATATCTTTAAAAAAATCAGGATGGGTATATGTACATAGGTTGAAAACCATGCAATTCAAAAGTAAATGACTTGAGAAGAGTAAAATGGAACCGTATGAATATTATTTAAAATAACCCACCAAAAGCATAACAAAACTTAGCTAGGGTATCATCAAGCCCTCATAAAAATCCATCATTTCACATGGCTTTTCAATTCATAATCATATACAAAGGTAAAACATCATAAATCGCTTCATAATATTATCATATAAAAGAGTTCATAAAAGTATTCATAAATTTCATGTAGATAAGGAAGAAGAATGGTGGAACTTGTAGAGGAAAGGTATCCACAATTAAACCCACAAACCTTGTGTGATTTTTATGGGAGTAAACTTGATTTGGAGATGGAAGAACCGAAACCCTAGCTTGCATTTCGCACTTGAATGCCTTGAATGAGCTTGAGATTGTTTTGGGAAAATTTTAGGCTTAGGATAATTTTACAATAGGGGTGAGATGAAGTTGTCTAGGGTTGTATAAGGCTGGAAGGGAATAATTTGAGGCTTAAATAACATGGTATAGGTTTCAGAAATTAGGAAGGGTCAAATTTTCCATTTTAAAAAGTCTACCAGACAGGACCACGAGACCTCGAATATGGGTTGTGGCCCAGTCTACGAGCTGTAGGAAAGAGGTTCCGTCTGATAAGATTTTGAACCCTCAAACACCTTCTCTAATCCTTAGCCTACTATAGGACTTATGGATCGTAAGCCCACCTATAGGCTGTCTGATATGTTTATACTCAACTTCATAAATCAGTATTTTCACTAAGTCTAGACATCATTACATGAGCATACGTTGCAGCCTGTGGGACCATTTATGAAATGCCCTTCTGTAAACCACTAGTACTTGGAAAGTTTCTAGATTTTCTTTCGTAGGAACTTTTACACCGCCCAATATGTAGGAGCTTAAAATATTCTTTGGATCAACCATAACACTATTACTAGACACAATATGATCAAGAAATACCATCTCCCTCACAAAAATTCACACATGCTAAATTTGGTAAACAATTGCTTATCTCTCAAGGTTTGCAACGTAATTCTAAAGTGACCTATGTGTTATTCTTCAATTTGGGAGTAAATCAATATATCATCAATCAACAAAACTACAAAAATATCTAGGTAGGGGTTGAAAATTTGATTAATCAAATTCATAAAGATGGTGGAGGAATTTGTCAACCCAAACAACAAAACGAAAAGCTCAAAATGCTCATCCCTTGTTCGAAATGCCATCTTGGGAATATAACTCTCTTTCAACTTTAATTGGTGATATCTAGATCGATGTTCAATTTTAGAGAAATAACTTGCACCTTGTAATTGGTCCAATAGGTCATCAATCCTTGGAAGCCAATATTTGTTTTAGATAGTCACCTTATTCAATTGCCGATAATCCATACACATCTGAGGTGAACCATCCTTCTTCCTTATAAACAATATGGGAGCACCTAATGGAGACATACTAGGCCTTATAAATCCCTTGTCAAGTAAATCACCTAATTGATTCTTTAATTCTTTCAACTCCATTGGGGCCATTCTATATGAAAGAATAGATATAGGTTGAGTATTGGGTAGAAGATCAATGACAACGTCAATTTTCCTTCTGGGAGGAATACTGGTTAAATCATCAGGAAATCCATTAACTATAGGAACTAAATAAATAGTAGGACCCTTGTACTTCACATCCCTAACCTGGACACATGATATATGCATCCCTTAGAAATCATTTTCCTAGCTTTCATATTGGAGATGAACTTACCCTTGAACGTCGAATTGGTTTCTTTCCACTCAAGAATGGGCTCATTAGGAACTTGGAATTTGACTTTACAAGTTCTATAATCAATAGAAATATATGATGCTTACAACCAACCCATACCATGAATAACATCAAAATCGATCATGTTAAGTTCAACCAGATCACATGGAAAGACTTTATACAAAACCACAATAGAACAATTCCATAGAGTTTCTTGGCTAGAATCGACTCACCAACTGGAGTATAGACCGAATGTCTCTTTCAAAATTTTAGGAGAAACGTCAAATTCTTATGGCAAGATATGGAGTAACGAAAGACATATTTGACTAGGTTTCATGTAGAGAATATGCATCAAAACCAAAGACCCTTTACATACCCGTAACTATATCAAGAGACTCCTCAACTTCTTGCCTAGATGGTTTTCATGGGGTCCACCTCCTTGAGCTTGGGCACCTTGTTGCCCTTTCCCTCTTTGAGCTATTTAGCCTTTAGGATTTCTATCCCTACCTTTGTTAACAATATTAGGAAACTCAAAAACCTTGTGCCCCATTTTTCCACAACCGTAGCAAGCACTCGTTCCACTTAAACAATCACCTCCATGATTCCTCTCACACTTAAGACACTTAGGAGGAATAGCGCCACCGTTAGAAACATCACCTTGTACCTTAGGGGTGGGCACCCTAAAATCTTGATTAGAACCCTTAGATATTTGTTTTCCTTGTTGAAAATGACCACCAATATGAGAAAAAACACCATCAAAATGAGTCCTTTTGGACTCCGTCACCTTTATCCTTTGAATCTTTTCCCACTTTATTTGTTCAGTATGATTCATAAGCCGAGAAATATCTATCTCACTAACAAGAATTGATGTCTTACATTGCATCTTCACTAAATCGGATACACCCAAAATAAAATTGTTCATACGAGCTATAGGATCGGCTACAAGAGAAGGAGAATAGTTAGAGAACTTTGTGAACTTGAGCGAATAATCCCTCACACTCATAGCACCTTGATTCAAATTCATGAAGTCCACATATTTCACTTTCCTAGTTCAAGAAGAAAGAAGTGGTCACGAAAAGTGGCCTTGAAAACCTCCTAACCAATAGGCCTTTCTTCAATATTCTTTTCGGATGTACATTATGTGAACAATCTTTAGTAACTCCCTTAATTTGTAATCCACCAAATCTGCTTTCTCCTTGATATCCCTATAATCTCTACAATTTTGTAGATCTCATAAATAAACTCTTGTGGGTCCTTATCTACTTTGGAACCATCAAACTCTGCCATTCATCCTTGTAAAATCTCCTCATCCTAAAAGCCAGGATAGGAGTCTTTAGAGGGGCAGAAACTTGGGGCAACATACTGATAGTGGTCCTAAACTTCTCATTAATGACTTGATTGGCTTGAGGTTCTTAAGGAACTTGAGGGACCAGAGGAGTTGGGTCATCATTACCATGAACTCTTTTAGGAAACTATGCACGTCGTGGAGCCATTCTCTAAATATTTCAAAGAATAAGCATTAGAGGGGAGAGAGTTTGAAGGCATGACATAGATCACAAAGAAGTAAAGATTTCCTAAATTTCTCAAAAGCCTCCTATTTATGGATGTGGCGTGCTTCACACCTGTTAATAATACTCTCTTAGATTCGGCATGTTGGACTCCTTAGGATGCTTTCAAATGATGAGCTCTGATACTAAGTTTGTCATGACCTAAACCAACGGCCTAGCTATGACACGTTGAATGTGACAACCCAAGGTGCCCTGCCCAAGCCTCTTGTTCATATCATAAGCATACATAAGGTAAATAAGCAATCATAAGGGTAAGCAAGTGGAACATAGCATTACAAGAGTTAATATTTCCCATTAAAGGGAATTATATCAACATAGTGTCCAATGCATACCTCTACATCATAGATCTTTACAGGGTCTAGAACATAGCTATACTAGCTCACCCTCAAGATTAGGAAGTACAAAGACTTAGAAATATCAACACAAGCAAGAAACATAAGGGTTTGTCCCTAAAGCACGGGAATTCACCAAGTTTTCAAACATAGAGTCCAATATCCAACCATAAATGTGAGGAGTGGTATCATCATCCATCCCTAAATACTGAGTTCATATAGACAAGAGTATAAGTTAGTACATTGGAATGTACTTACTACATAAGCATACAATTTCTTAATGAACATCGCACATAATATCAATATACATAGAAATATAAATAGAATAAAAACAAGATATGCGTGAATCAATGCACCTTCAAAATCATGTATGAAAGCATCATAAAATATTTCATAGCCTAGTAGACTTACATGTAATTGAATAAGATCAGAACCGACACTAAGACCATGCAGACTATTACATAGAATCTCGATGTTCCCTCTACACCAAGTAAAAGAGGGAGTTTACTTTGCCATGGTAAACTCGATCCTCACTCCATAGGCTTTCAGTGATAACCCATTATAACAACCTCACCCTTTAGGATTTACTCTAGAATGGTGAGCGTTACATTAAAAACCTAAATAGATCCATTAGCAAACCTTATAGGCATATAAATATTATCATCATCCCTACGGTGGCACATAAATTTAAAACTCGAGGATTTATATAAGGACCCTTGGAGATAGTTTATGTCGTTCAATCCTACATCACTAATAAACATAGGGACGATCATCGTTAGCATAATAAACCAACTTTAGAGGTTGAGGTTGTATAGCACAGAGAATAATATGTTGGTTATCGAATCGGCTAAGGACTACGAGTTGCTAGTTTCAATTCGACAAGTGAATACCATGCAAGTTTTGAGTAAATGGGGGAAACTGAGCTAACAACTACTCCTAATAAGAAAATAAGGAAAAGATTGATCAAGAAAGGGATCAAGGATAGGGATATGAGAATCAACAAAATCTCAATAGATAGCAATTTGGGTGAAACCCACTTGACTTTGCGAGTAAATTATCAACTAAGCATGAAAGCAAGATAAATAATCAAAACCCATAAACAAATTAACATCCAAGCTCAATTAAATCTATAAATTGTGAGTTCAAGAACAAGGAAAGCAAAAGTGAGTGAAAGATAAATACAGATGAAGCTCAAATTCTTCAATCCACTCAAGATTTTGTAGAAAACTTGCTCTAAATCCTCACCCTAAACTAAAATCTAAACTAAAGTGTGTTTTGCTCTCTTCAATGTTGTGTGATGGAGAGTTCTATGATCAATTCCCTTTTTCTCTTGTTTATGGTATGAAGAACCAGGGTAGGGAGTACTTGTATATGTGATTTATAGGACTGAAATGGTGAAATTCCTGAGCTGCCCCAATGCTGGAAACCGTAACATTCCAAATTGTACTCTATATTCTGTATTGCAGAGAGTTTTTTTCGTGTGCTTCGCCTTCTACCTAGGCATAATGTATTTACATTTCTCGGCATGCAACATCTCCGCATTCATGTGCCTGAAGGCCGTGTCTGCGCAGTGTAATTGCTAGCAGGTATACTTTTTTACATTTTCAGTTCCTTTTTGCTCCCATTAGGCTCCAACTTCAATTATTCTCAGCAAATCTGCATTCTAAGCCTTATGTAACTGAAATATACACCATTCACAATATAATTAGCCTTAAGGTATGAAGTTAACAACACAAAATCATAAGAAAAGAGTAAGAATTGAGTGTAGGTTATACACTTATCAACACCCCAAACTTAAGACTTTGCTTGTCCTTAAGCAAAACAAAACCAAACTCAAGAGGCTAGTAAATTAAGCACACAATTCTAACTCACTTTAAACAACTAAGTCATGATCATGACAATGGTTGGTACAAAAAATTAGCACAAGTGCATGGATGCTTATCAAGTAGCTCCCTCTCATTTCAAAAGCATATTTTTCAATTCAAGATCAATTTTCAAGGATGACCAAGTGACAATACAAATTCTCAAGTAATGACTCAAACCCCTAGTTAGCTAAACAAGTTCCACTTTGCTCAAACTTTGAAAAGCATCAACATCACCAATCAATGTCAACTTGCATGTCCTCACTAAAAGAAAGAAAGTTGCCAAAACACACAAGTATGTGCAATTAACAAAGGACAAGGACTCAAACACTCACACTCACAAAAGAACATCTCATGTACAAAAATATCACACCATAGGCTTGCATCTATTATCAATCAACATTGGCTCAATTTTATTTGGTTAGAAATCTCAAAGGGCTTTTTAGGTTTGTAATGTACGCTCATGGGTAGGGTTTTACAACATTTGGAAAATAGTGACTAACCCTCTTTAAGCTCCATACATTACATTAATCTTTTCCAACTTTTTCCACTTTTCTTTGCACATTTCACACCAATGCGCATTTAACCCTTCTTTTTCACTTAAGTGCTCCATTTGCAACCATTTTTTTTAAAACAATTTGGAGGATTCTTTTAATTCAAGCACCTTTTCTTCATTTTTTTTGAAAGCGCTCTTTTTTTTTTCTTTTCTTTCTTTTGACATGCCAAGTGGTAGACACCCTTCTTTTTCTTCCACCATCACCCCTAACTTAGGCTTAAAGCCTCAATTGTCGCAAAAATTTAAATCTCGAGGAGGGACAAGGGTTTAAAAGAGGAATATCTTTTCAAAAAGGTCAAAGGCTTTGTAATATAGGTTGCTAATAAAAAGCATAAGGCTTAAAAGGGACACTAGGGATAGAATCAATGCATTTGGTAGCTATTTAGGCTAAGTGGACTCTATTCAAACCAAAGAATGCCTAAGATCATTTTTCCAACCAAATCAACGCCAACATCTCAAGACCAACAAGGCAAGTTCTAGGCAACATAAGTGCAAAGAAGGAACAAACCAAACACTCACAACTAACATTACATGCAAATCAACTCAGAAAGAGTGAATATATCCGTCTAGCAACTAAGAGTCATAAAAAGAGTCAAAATGTTGTCTTAAAATCATCCCAAAATGATTTAACATTCAAACATTAGGAAGGGTATGTCTTTTTCACAATCCACAATATTTGACTAAATGTATTGGTGCCAAATAAGTCACAATCCCAAAGTGTAGCTCCAACAAGAGTCAATGGCTACTCAGACTTCACCAAATACCATGCTCTACTCACACACTCAATCGATGATTTTCCCTTAAGAATGTCACTACTCAATATATCATCGGGAACCACCAAGTATACACATCATTAAAAAGAAAAACAAAAAGCTACCAAATCTACTAAACTATCTAAACCCAAACATAATATATACAAGCCCAACAAGGTCATACCATAATCCACATAAATCAAGCCCGACAAGGGCACATTAATACAAAATAGGCAAGAGTCCACAAATACAAATAAATTTAGAATATACAAGATTAAATCCAAGAGTTATAATCAAAATCAAGTCATAGGAGCACCACCAATTAAATATGGTACTGTGTCCTCACAATACAATCACAAAATAAAACAGAATACGAGGGACTCTTTGAAATGAGCACTTAAGCCTGAAGAGATGGTCAACTCATCATCAAGATTCGAAGAAATTGACCCATAAAATTATCTCAACTTGCCCATCATCTTGTTTAGGAATCTGCTCTTCTTCTTTATCTCATATACCCTAAACTTCTTCTGCCGCCGCTTTATGTTTCCCTGCATTTGAATCATATGCTCAAGTTGGTCACTCATACCTATCTAGGCATTTGCAACTAATGCAAGGGTAGGCTAATTATCTATTGTAGCTCCTGGTGGTCCTGGATGAATGCCTGCAACCAACTACCTAATCGACTTATCCATCCCGACCAAACTGAAGTGTCCTGAAGAAATTGAAAGACCTATAGCTCCTGAAGAAGACCTCCCAGCCTCTGTTCCTAGCTTTGTGGACTATCCAAAAGAGGGATCTAATACATCAATACATATCTTTTTCTATCCCCCTTGGCCACCTCTTTCCTTCAGTGGATATATGTCCTTAACTGGCTTCTTCTCCTTATCTGTTGATAGGATAGACATCCCTGCCTCATAGAATAGTCTAGAAACCAATAAGGGGTATACCAAGCTCTTGGCCCTCCCTTGGGCCACTTTTGCAATCTGATCAACTATAACCTATCCCGCATTGGCTTGAAGACCATCCAAAATGACAACTATAACAAGTGCATGGTCTAGAGACACCTTTGTGTCATATATAGATGGAATGACTCGACACAAATGATGGAAAGCCAACATCTAGCTTCCACTCTGAACTTATGTGAGTCAATTCCTCTATATGAAATGAACCACTCCGGAGGAACTCCATCATGCAACTTAACCACTAACTACTAAGTACACAACTCTTGATATCTCTCCCTATACTTCCTGTTGTCAGCATCTGACAATCCATAAATGGCATTAATAGCAGCCAGACTGAAGTCAACTCCCACTTCAAGGATCATAATAGCCACTTCCCTTCCAAAGTTTGTTTCTAAGGCATTGGAATAGAACTCAACTACTATGGTATTATTGGCCTTGATGGGTTCATCAACAAAGCATAGCCTACTTAAAATCCGAAGCCGGACAATGAACTCCAATATCTTTTCCTATACTTTATCCAAGCAAATCCATCACTCTCAAATCACGGTCTAGCCAAATTATTCAGCACACTTTCAGGCATGATAGCTAAAAGGAATCTGCTTTGGTCAAAATAGGCATCTTTACTCACTTACAAAATAATCTCATTTTCTTAGAGTGGATGTTTGGGTTCTATTTTATCTCCAATTGGACCTAGAATCATTGACAGCATGACAAAAACACCTTATAGACATTTAAAGTCATCTTTTAGAAAGAATTTGGACCAAGGAAGTCAATTGGAAACAATCCTAATTAATCAATGAAATATTATTATTTTTGAATAGTGACAAATTATTCTTTGCATTTGCGGCCACACATGAATGATCGCAGAGTTTCGGTCACTCTAACCCTCCGTATTCACAAGAGGTTATCTACACTCATGGAGAGCAAAGAGTTTCTAGACCTCTTGCGTTCATAGCATAGGTTCGCGTTCGTGGAAGATAGCAGTCACCAACGCCCAAATTCAAAAGGGCATTTCATCAAACACATGGAGGGTATATATTCACATCATGATTTTAGCAAGATAACAACCTCAAATCTATCCCCAACAATGTATATTCAGTACCCAAACATTACTAAACAATTTAGAATAAAGATTTATCCATTTCCAATATTTAAGCACAAGAATCAACCTTTAGAAGTGAGACACCATAGTGAAAACATTAATGCCAGAAAAATAAAAAAATAAAGAAGGAAAACAAGACTATAATAGTGTAGCAACATGATAGAAGGAATTTAGCACTTTATGTTTACCACTGTCAAGCCATTTTCATGGTAGCACATATTTTTCACTTGTGCTTTTCTTGAAGAAGGAAACACTTGTGCTTTTCTTTAAGAATTATGAGGTCAAAAATTCTTGTAGAGTGATTTACCTTGTATAATGTTTAACTCATGTACGTGCTCTTGTTTTTCTTAGAATGGAAGACAAAAGTCACAACTGACTCATCTTTTCATTTTACTATATTCGTCAGTATTTTACCTTTGCAGACATTTAGGTACGATTGCACGTCATCTTCTATTATGGCTTTGCATTTGCGGACATGAGACCGCCTTCGTGGACTTCAAATGGGTGCCAGATCTAGGCTGATTATATGCAACTTTGGAGATTTCTAGGCCTATTTAAGCAATCCACCCTTCAGTGATGGGTGGTGCTTGGCCCCAAGGTGCGATCAAAATGGCCCTGATTCACCCTTTTGCAATTTTTGTTGGTTTTACCACCCAAATCTTCGACTCCAATCAACTTGCCACTTCAAAACCTATGTAAAACCACTACAAAAGACTTGAAAATTTTAAGGGTTAGCCAAAAATCAAAATTAAAATTAAGAAGCTGCTCTAAAAGTTTAAAATCAAGAATTTATTCAAGAAATTAAAACATAAACAATATTTGATTCACCACCCTTTGGTGTTTCCACTTTCAGGCAATGAATCTTCTCCCCAACTTTAAGATAATCCTCCATTTGAGCTCTTAGGGATGATAATGAGCGACCATCAACATTTTCCATTGGTCTCTCCACTTTAAGGACTTGAATGTCTACCCAACTTGATATCGACTTTCCTTTTAGGTTCTTTATATAGACATGAGACTGTTAAGAAACCTTCTTCAAATTGATCTTCACACTTTATGACCTCCAAGTAAGCAACACCCTCAACTTCAAATGAACTAAAGTTGCTATCTATGGTATTATGGCTTTTTTGTGCAGCTTTAGTATTATTTCCTCAATCATGGCCTCTTGGATGATTATTGGCCTTGATGACATGCATTGGCCCAATATCTCTTCCACATCAAGTACCACTCCTTATTCTTGAGAATCCAATTCATGTTTGATCGCCATTGAGTCATGAGCCTTACATATTCCGTTGCTTAGTTTCAAGTTGACCTCCAAAATATCTACTTCCCATTCCAACCGGTCTAACTCATAACCTCTAGCAATAAGCAAGCTTTTTAATTCATCCCTCACATTGAGCGATTGGTGTCTTTGAGCCACTTCTTTGACAAGTCTTAGACTTAAGTCCATTTACTAATCTTGACTCATAACCCTCTCATCCTCACTCACATCTTCAATATCATTTTGCTCACTAAAAAGTGCTATACTCCGAAAGAGATAGAAAATGGATTATATTCATCAAGCAAGTTTTGATCATAATTAGCCATTCAACAAAAGCAAAAACAAAGATAACAAAAAGAAATACTCATAAATCAAATCATAAAGAGTAAACTACAAGTCTTAAATCAAACTCAATACGCCTATTATTGGATATATTATCAAAATACAACACTTTTGATACTTAAAACTTAGAAATTTGTGTGTTCTCATTTCATCCTCAGTCTGATGGACAGGCCGAGCATGCTATTCAGACATTGGAAGATATGTTACGGGTACGATTTTGGGCGAAGTAAGTAGATGCTGAAGTTTTGTTATTCTATGACACCCTTTATGGGCCATGGAAGTTTCCACGAGCTCTAGAGCAGGTTTTGTAGAAAAATCTAGTGAAGTAGTGATTTTTTGAAGTTGAATCTATGAACTATTAGATGAATCGTAGAATAAAGTATGAGTCCTAGATGAGGTTCTGTACCCTGAGGATAAAAATTTGGGATGTTGTTGAAAAGTGATCAGATGAAATCCTATAGGGGCTGTAAGTCTAAATATGGCCAATAGAAAGTTCTTGTAGAACTTGAACCCTGAATTGAGGATAAAGTCCATGAAGCCTCGATTACGGGCCGTAGAACTTAGTATGGTCCATAAACATGCTCGTACGACCTACCAAATCCTGTTCTCCTCTTTTGTTTTGGATTTATATTTTAAATACTATAAATAGGTTTTTAGGTTATTTTCAGAGGCAACACAGAGAGAATGACCAGATACATTGAGAAACACTTGAAATAATATTTTGTCATGTTAGTTCATACTTTATGATTTCCATTGAAGAGCTTGAATTTCTTATTCTTAATTCATCTTGTAAGTGCTTAATTATGCTATTCTATATCATGGTTTTTGTATCTACACTGGCAATGAGTAGTAAATCCACAACTAGGGTTATGGGAACATTAAAGAACTAATATGGTAAAATCAGATAATTCATAATTCTTTGAAAGTGTGTATGTATATATTAATTAATTCTCTTAATTTTGATTGCTTTTTAATGGTGACAATATAACTCGCCTAGTGTTACTGACTTGATCAAGGTAATAATAAATAGGAAATGAGATTAATTAACAGAAGTAAATTGATATTTTCTTATCTAATCAACAAAACTAGATAAAGGGGAGGTTATATTGGAACAATAGGTAAGGGTTAGTAATGTCAAACTACAAGGATGGATTAAATCACATAGTGAAATTTACCTCTTGCCTGCATCAAAGGGTTTACTAAACATAACTTACAATTCTGCATGCAACACGGCAGAAAAGAATATGATAATCTAGCAATACAAAGTTAGTGAATCATGAGAAACACAATACCCTAGTTACGCTTCTTATTGGTTTCACACACTTGTGCTAGCTTAGGATTACTTTCTGTAATTTACAAAAAACCCCCCTTTCAATGATCTAAGTAGGATAATTAACTCCAATTACTTGAAACTACTCTAAGTCTACAATGTTCCCTATGGGATAAACCCTAACCTCAATTAGGTTATATAACTTAATGATGATGTTCACGCTCCAATAAGAAAGCGGTTGCTGTCAGCAATTAACCTAACCGAAGTTTAGGGTCGACTCCACAGGTAATCCAAGGCTTGACTACAAGAATTCACTATCAATCATTTTGAGTATCCATAACTAAAATCTCTAGATGGGGGGGGGGGGGTTTGGGGTTTTAAAAAAAA
>DF360244.1:15583-42960 GCA_000787875.1 Solanum virginianum | reverse complement strand
AATATCACTTAGCACACATCGATGAAGGGAGTGAATGAATCAAAAGTTGAAATTAAAATATTTTTATAGAAGTAGAGAAAGCATAAATCAAAAAGGAAAGAAAATAATAGTTTATTATATTTAGGATAAAACTTTTCATCATAATATTAGGATTTATGGTGAAATTAGAAGAACTTTTATTTATTTTCAAGCAATTAATATATTTTCCCTTTTAATTTTTTTTTAAAAAGTCATTATTTGGATTTCCTCTTAAAAGTGGGAAAGTTGTGTTATTAAAGGAAAACAAAGTAAAAAATAAAATTATTCGTGTTCCCTACAAAAAAAAAAAGGGAAGCTCAAACTTCTATTGATTGGAAGCTATTACAAGGCTTTTACAAGTATGTATGCTGTAGGAGGAAAATATTTTTTTCTTTTTCACATTGAGGTGTTTCCCTTTTATTATTATTATTATTATTATTATTATTATTATTATTATTATTATTATTATTATTATTATTATTATTATTTACTAATTCCTTTTACACATAGTCTATTTTAGTTGGAAAAATATTCTTTGTGTAGGGATTTTTCTTTATTTAATAATTAATTTTCCTTTTAATTTTTTTGAATGTGCTTTCCTTTTAAACATTTTTCTTTTTGACTAATTTCCTTTTACACTAAGTTTATTTTAATTGGAAAAAGATACTTTGGGTAGGGATTTTTATTTTTTTTATTTATATTTAATATTATTAAATAAATTCTTAAAAAAAGTAAAAAGTGAAAAGATAATTTTGTTTAAAGAGGAGTCTTTTATGAAGGACAAAAATATTCAATCATCATTTTTAAGGATCTTCACACTTTAAATATATTATAGACTAATTTTTATTTATATTTAATATTATTTTTTCTAAGGAGGAGTCTTTTAATAAAGGGCAAAAAATTCAATCAACATTATTAAAGACCTTCACAGTTTTAATATAGTATAAATAATTAATTAAAATTTTGACCATAAAATATTTTGTTAATAAAAAGATGTAATATAACAAATTTAAAAAGGAAAAAAATCAGTAAAATTAAAATACTCCTTTTATATTAAGAAATCTTTTGTTACATTAAATTTTAATCAGTTAATTATTTAACTTCTAACTTTTCAACTCTAAATTATTACTTTATGTATTCAAAATTATAAACATATCTATATTATAAACAATTAAATTGATTTTCTCATCTTTAGTTGTTTTACAATAGATTAAATTATTGCATCAAACTTGAAACACCCCACACTTGCCTAGAAATGCCCCCATAATCGTAATTCCCTTATATCTCAAATCGGGAATATTTAAACACCCCTCCAAGTAGCTTGGAAAGATCCTATGATGCATTTTTTTTAATATCTCAAAATTCGAGCATAATCTCATAAATTCGACCTCATATTCTTGTTCAGAGGGAAACATTGCATGGAAAAATGAGTACCTACAAAGTATACTTTGTCCGTGCCAAGAAAAATTTTTGGTGAAACTTCGCAAAAATAATAGTTGTCCGCAATGGGTCTGCGGCGCGGACCTGACGCGGACTAGTTCAAAAACTTCCAATTTTTTTTATTTTTACTCTAGGGCAATTGGGTAATAACCCTATACCTATATACACGAAAATCCCTCACTGTCTAGTCGTTTTGAGCCCTAAAAACCAACCAAAAACCTCTCAAAATCCTCTCTAACTTCATCAAATTCTCCATTCATTCTCAAGGTTTTCAAGAATTCTTGTGGGAATTCAAGGAAACAAAGTCAAGCCTCAAGTCCTCCTCAAGATTCAAGTGCCCCAATCTCTTTCCGAATATTGTTCTAAATTAATAGATTAATGGTCAAGAAAGGTGTCACCAACCAAATTTAATTTAATTTGCCATTCCAAATAAAGAGAATACAAATGAATTAAATTATTTTGTCGTTATCTGCATTTGGTATAATCTTCTTCAAGAAACTCTCCAAAGTCAAGGTATATAGGTTTTAGCCATTGGTTTTTCCACCCATGGTGCCCTAATCTCCTTTTTACTTAATTTGCATGATTTAAAGTTGACTTTACAAATGGGTTTACTAGTATGAACATGTCTATGAACTATATTAAAGCTATGTAAAGTTGTGACTGTTTTGCTATGTTTTGAGGTATAAATCTTGGATATATTGTAAGATTTGATGAGGGGTTTTGATGTATGTTGCTTGAGGGTATTGGAAGGTGTTGATTGATGGTTTTACAATGGATTTTCTTGCATGATTTTATCTCTATATTTCATAGTTTTATACTACCATTTCACACCCACCAAGTATTTGATAAAATGTCTTGTTATTATTTCTTGAGGAATTGAAGGTCTAATGCATGTCTTATGAGTTGAATGACCATATGATGATTATGTGATGATGAAATGATTATGGAAGTAATGTGTGTATATGATGACTATATGATGATGATAGGAATGTTTATATGAGTTACTTTCATGAAAGAGTACCTATGGTGTTGCAAGTGGATTGTCGGGTTTCCATGTTTGTTGTGCTCTTGAGAAAATGAAGAAGGTCTTCCCCTATTGTTTGAAATGAAATGTTGTGAAGAGCTAGTTCTATGATCTCTACTGAAAAGGCCATGTCGTAAGGTAGAATAACTAATAGTTCCTACCGAAAAGATCATATCGTAAGGTGTAGACCCCATACCGAAAAGGCCATGCTATAAGGTAGAATACTAATAGTTCCTACCGAAAAGATCATATCGTAAGGTGTAGACCCCATACCGAAAAGGCCATGCAGTAAGGTAGAATAACTAATAGTTCCTAGCGAAAATATCATATCATAAGGTATAGATCCCATACCGAAAAGGCCATGCTATAAGGTAGAATACTAATAGTTCCTACTGAAAAGATCATATCGTAAGGTTTGGACCCCCTACAGAGAAGGCCATGTCGTAAGGTAGAATAACTAATAGTTCCTACCGAAAAGATCATATCGTAAGGAATGGACCCCCTATCGAAAAGGCCATGTCATAAGGTAGAATAACTAATAGTTCCTACCGAAAATATCATATCATAACGTATGGACACCCTACCAAAAAGACCATGTTGTAAGGTATAAAGACTAATGGTTCCCACCGAAAGGATCATATCATAAGGTGTGGACATTCTATCAAAAAGGCCATGCCGTAAGGTAGAATGAATCACCGCTCCTACCCAAAAGATTTTATCATAAAGTAGGGCACGTCTTATACTATCTACCAAAAAGACTATGTTGTACGGTAGGGGTATTGGTAACACTAAAAAAAGGTTATATCGTAAGGTGAGTGGGGGGCATTTAGTCCATTTCATGAAGATTGGTAAGAAAGGGTTGATTATGCATTCCGTAATGAGTTACATTCCTTGATCATGATTTACAAGCATATTTTACCTTAAGCATTGTTCATGCATGCCATGTTGCTAATATACTATTGTTTGTTATGATTATGCATTTTGATTATCGCCTATCTCTTGTTGCGTTGCATCCTACATACTTAGTACATTCAACCAGTACTAACACATACTCTATGTCTATATGATATCACCATGTAGGAACCGGAGCCCCACTTGAGCATCTCCACCCACGTGGCTAGCACGATTTCACTCAAGCTTGTTGGTGAGTCCTCCATTTCGGTTGACTCTATTGACTCTTGATGTTTATGATATGGAAGTTTCTCCTTAGTCCCGATTTTCCCTTGTTTACATTTATCTCTTATTGTCATTCTAATTGCTTCCGCAACCAAGGATGAGTAATGATATGCTATGAGGCTTGTTTGGGGTTCCTTCGGGTTCCCCATTCGCCGGTCACGTCAAGACCCTAGGCTTGGGTCGTGACAAAACTAGTAGTATTTATTTAATTTTGTTTACATGAATATTTTATTTGATGACAAGTACTATTTATATATAATTTTTAAATTGACGCGGTATATACGTGCAAAAATGTACACTGAACTAATATATTTAATGGATGTATTAATAATGCATAGATTAATAGTGTAAAATTAGGTGTCATATTTAATTTATCCAATTTCATTATTGATTTATGTGAAAACATAATTTTCGTCAATATTCAATAATGATGATAATTAGAAAATCTGGACCTTCCATCGTCATATATTGTTCTAAATTAATAGATTAATGGTCAAGAAAGGTGTCACCAACCAAATTTAATTTAATTTGCCATTCCAAATAAAGAGAATACAAATGAATTAAATTATTTTGTCGTTATCTGCATTTGGTATAGTTATTTGCTTTGGTAATAAAAAGAATAATGAATAGAAAAGAATAATCGTTTGGGTCGGTTCCAAAGAATATAAGTGCTGAAAATTCATATAAATAAACCTAGTTTTACTAAATTCATATACCAATTATATGTTACTCCCTTTGTTCCTTTTTGGTTGTTATATTATGCTTTTTGAGAGTCAATTTCAGTAATTTTAATGCTAAATAAGTTTGCATAATTTGATATTTTAAAATAAAAATTTAGATATTCAAAAACTGTATAAAGGTGTAATCATATAAAATTTATTAAATATAAATTTTATAAAAATAATTTAAATATATTAAATTCAAAATATATTAGTACAAAATAAATATTGCGGATTAATATAATTAGGTTAATTAATTAAGTTTAATAAAATATAAATTTAATTAAAAGCCAAAATTCATTTATTTGGGCTACAAAAGATGACCCACTTTATTAAGTCCAATACCCTCTTAACCTAGAGGTCAACTTGATGCCACCTGTTAGATGATGTTGTATGCTAAGTCAAATAAAGAAGTCAATAGGATCACGCCATGTGTCAAAATGACGTGACATTCCTATCTCAATCAAAGGTCAATAAAAATGTGCCACATGCACAAGTATTGTGTTTGAACCAATCAAATATCGCTAAGTCACTTGAATAGAAACCTATTCTAATCATTTTTTTTTGCGCTATGTCACCTGAAATCTAGTCGTCTGGAAGATAGACTGATTCAATCATGATTCCTTTATTCTACAACTATATATAGGGGTCTTCATAATCTAGAATTCAACTTAAGAACTCTAACAAGAAGCCAGAGAGAACTCATGGATCAAAAGCTACATATTTCTCTAGAAGTAACAAGAAATCAAGAAATCAATGATTCAAGTTCAAGAATACATCAAGATCAAGACCACGGGATTCAAGAACAAGCCCAAAAGCCATTGGATTCAAATACAAGTCAAGATTAAGTTCAAGAAAAAATCCATATCGAGTTCAAGTTCAAGTTCAATTTCAAGTTCATCAAGTCCATAAATCAAGATCAAGACCATTGAATTCAAGTATAAGTCAAGATCAAATTTGTCAAGTTTTACAAGAATCAAGATCAAGCTAAATAGACCTTGAATTTATATTTGAAAAGACGAATAAAAGGATTCATAGAGATTGTAGAACTCACTCCTAGAAATAAAATACTACGATTGTTGCAATGTTTCGTTCCTTAATTATTATTTTCTCGACGTAAATTTTATCATCTACAAATTCTGGCATGTTCAGTGCGACATCTCTACCCCTCATCTCAATATTTTAAGCATCAAAGCATATTGAAATGGCTTCCAAGAAGATCTCCCAATTAACTTCCTCAAAGACTGCTGACTCCAAGTTCTCTGGTGAAGTGGAGAGAATCCTTAGTGTTGCTTTCGAAAGTGTCAGAGTGGTTAAAAGGAGAAAATCCACTATTCTAGGACAACAAACACTAGGAGTGTTGTCCCTACCAACCCCTGATTTTGGATCTTCAACCCCAAAAGGAGCAAGGTCCTCTACAGATGCATCAAAAGGAGGAAATAGTGTTGCTGACAAGATCAAGCAAACTTTGGCTCTACTTGAGGTCTCTAGTTCCAAGAACTCTACCACAAAAAAGAAAGACCATGAATCATCCAATGAGTCTTCTCCATATGCATCGCATAATATGAGACCTCTAAATATCAACTTTCACAATAGTCCATGCTACTCATTGATGCCTCTAACAATGATGCAAGTGATAACAACTAATGCTTTATCCATGGAGGAAAAACTTGCATGATTGAAGGATTAACTAAGCATATGCAACACCACTAGTCTCGCATAGATAAGTTGCTGGATAGGGTGGATGACTTACTAGATGGGAAATCTAGCCATGTACCTGAGAAGGGTATTGGAACTGAAAAGACTGAAAATCTTGTAAAATAAACACTCCCTATCAAAGAGATGCTAGTTTCTACTGAAGGAATGATCCCACTTGATCAATTAAAGGAGTTCATTGTAGGGACAATAAAAGACAAGTATGAAGTCTTCCCATATGTATGCCAAACCTTACACTGTAAGGATCGATAGCCTTAAAATGCCTGTCGGTTATCAACCTCCTAAATTTCAATAGTTTGAGGGTAAAGAAAATTTGAAGCAACATGTAGTGCACTTTGTGGAGACATGTAACAATATTGGGGCCTATGAAGACTATCTTGTCAAATAGTTCATTTGCTCCTTGGAAATTCCTTTAATTGGTACACAGATCTTGAGTCTCATTTCATTGACAGTTGGGAGCAATTAAAGCATAAGTTTCATAATCATTTCTATAGCACAAGGCATACAGTGAGCATGGTAGAACTCACAAACACTCACCAAAAAAGGATGAATAAGTCATTAACTTCATAAATCAATGAAGGAACGCGAGCCTAAATTGCAAAAATAGACTTAGTGAAACTTCAGCAATAGAAATGTGTATCCAAGGAATGTATTGGGGGCTTCTCTACATATTACAAAGAATCAAGCCAAAGTCCTTCAAAGATTTAGCTATTCGTGCTCATGACATGGAGTTAAGTATGTTTTCTACAAGAAAGGATATGATGCCTATCCATGATCATCACAAAGGAAAGGATAAACAAGAACCGAAGAGATGGAGCAAATTTGGGCTCAAATATGAAATAAGGAATCCATGAATGTCAATACATCACCTGTGAAGTTCACTACAAAGGAAAGCATGAAGCAAAGTGTGAAGACAACTTTTCAAGCAAGTCCAATCGAAAGTTGACTTTAAAGGAGATACAAGAAAAAGAATATCCCTTTCTGGATTCTAATACTTCTCAAATATTTGATGAATTGGCTAAGCTAAAACTCATCGAGTTGCCAGAGATGAAACGACCTAATGAAATGGGAAAGACGTATGACCCAAACTACTGCAAATATCATAGACTTTTAGGTCATCTTCTCGAAAAGTGTTTCATCTTCAAGGACAAAGTCATGCAAATGGCTAGGGCAACGAAGATTGTCCTTGATAATGAGAAAGCTAGTTCTATCCAAATCTCTATCACTTTTGGCTCGCTTAACCCAATCCAAATATATAACCCTAAAAAATAGAAGTCATTAGAGCCACATAAAACCCAAATTGATAGAGATAATGATGAAGGTTGGATTCTCGTGACTAGGCATAAGTTCACGAAGAGAATCATCTAAGAAACCAACTAGAGGAAGGATGGTGAGGAGACCAAATAAGGAAAAGTTAGTTAAGTGTCCAAAGAAAGCAAAGGTGGAAGTGTATCACTAACAAAAACCAAATCCTGTGACTTTTTGGAGAGTTCTTGCCAAGTTGGTTTCACACTAAAACTATCCAAGACTACAACTAGGACTCATGTTTCAACACCGACAAAGGAGAGACATTAGGTGAAACTTCATTGAAGGTGTCTCCCATAGATAAAGAAGAAGCAATAGGTGAAACTTTATCAAACGCATCTCCCTTATCTACTGAGAAGCCTATAGAACTCTCTTTTCAAGAAGTATATACTTGTGATACAATAATTATATTTATAAAGGATGATCTTCTATTTAGTGAGGAACTACATAATCGGCCTTTGTACATGGTGGATCACATTCTAGAGAAGAGAATAACTAGAATCTTGATTGATAAAGGCTCTAGAGTTAATGTTCTACCTATCTATACATTGAAAGAACTGAGCATCATGACTAAGGAACTTAACAAAAGTTATATGTTAATACAAGGATTCAATCAAGGTGGCAGAGGTCTATTGTCTGCATCAAGTTAGAAATCAATATTGGTGATTTGCGATCTATCACATGGATGCATATGATCAATACAAAGACTTCGTATAATATATTGCTTGGCAGTCCTTGGGTACATAAGAACAAAATTATCTCATCCTCTTACTATCAATGTTTGAGGTATATTCAAGATGGAATTGAAACAAAAATAGTTGCTAATGATAATCATTTCACTAAAGTCGAGTCATACTCTACTGATGCAAAATTCTATCTGAAGAATTATATTATGAAGGAACCAAAACTTGAGGATGTCACATCGACTAAGTCTGATAAGATTTCAAGCAAAAGAACTAACGTGGTTAGTTAAAAAGTCAAGGATAATATTGCAGAGCTTGATTCCTATCCAAATAAAAGGAAGATCATGTCTTTGAAAAAGAAGTCAACTTTCAGGCCCCGCTATGTTCAGAAAGTAAAAAAAGAGGAAGGGGGGTCAATCATCTGACAGTTAAGTAAATGTATTGGGAAGACTAATGCTTCCTAGCAAACACATTGATACAATCATTTTGTGTTCAAAGCTACTGGGAAAGCTTGTGGCTCAAACTTTACCACAAGATATGCCACTCCTTATAAAACATACAAACTACTTTGATCCAAATGCTTAAAAGTTAATTGCAAAGGTCGGATATAACACTAATGAGCCATCTAAATTAGGAAAACTCCTATTAGATGATATCACCAGGTGAGCATGTGAAAGTTTAGGCTATAGCCAACTACCGCCATCTCTATGAGAAGAGCAAGTAAATATTATATCACCATAGAAGATCGGTCTGTTTCTTCTAATAAAAGATCTTTTATTTTCGATCAACTTGGAAGATCCACTATAAGAACTTCTATGTTCGAGAGGTTGGAATAATTGAAAAAAAAAATTAAAATACTTGCTCCTATTACCCAACAAGACATCAGAAGCACAAATTCCCTCTAGGATGAAGTGAAAGCAAATTTGTGGTTTCATTTGAAGAGGTACTTGATGTGTTGTCAAAGTACAACACTTCTGATACTTAAAACTTGGAATTTTATGTGTTGTCAATGTGATGTTAGTAGGTTTGATGTGTTTTTGTGTTTTGTTTTGCAGGATTTTAGGGTTGACATTGATTTTTGGCAAAATATGCAGAAGTTGATAATTTTGAGGATCCACGAGACCCTTTACGGGCCGTAGAGTGTTCTACATGCCATGAAGGAGGTTTCCCGTTCAATTCTGCTAAAGGGTAGATTTTTGAAGTTGGATTTACGAACATGCAAATGTGTCATGGAACATTTTACAAGTCGTAGATCAAGTCTCGTACCCTGAGGATCAGAGAAAGAGGACTTTCTAAAGTTTTATCCGACAAAATACCCTAGGGCTGTAGAACCTTTTATAGGCCTTAGAGAGGTGTCATAGAAGTCAAGTACAGATTTGCAGCAACAAAGTACGGAAGCCTGACTATGGGCCATAAATTACTATACGACCCATAGTGTATCTCATGAGGCATGCAAACCAGTTATACTATTTTGTTTAGGACTTGTATTTTAAACATTATAAATTTGTTTTTAGGTTATTTTTCTAGAGAGAGTTCAAAGATTCAACAAGATTGGAGTAAGAAACAATAGAGAAAAACATTGGAGAGTTTGAGAAACACTTTGTACACTTTAATTTCATCTTCTAATTACAATCTTGTGATTCTCATTGAAACATGGATTTTCTTGTGCTTAATTCAATTGTGTAAGTTCTCTATTATGTTATTCAAATTCATAAGTCTTGCATTTACAGAAATCATGAGAAGCTAAATCCATAACTAGGATTGTGGGAAGCATGAAGAACTAACAAGGTAAAAACTGGGTAATTCATAATTCTTGAAAAGTGTGCATGCATGTATTAATTAATTCTCTTTGTTTTGCATGTTTTATAGTAGTGGCCAATATTAGAAGCCTACTAGTGTTACTGACTGGACCAATGTAGTAATGAATAGTAAAAATGATTAATGAATAGGATTCATCAATGTCTCTCGTCTAATGAACCGAATTGGGCCAATGGAAGGTTGTACTGGGACAATAGGTAAGGGTTAGTAATGTCACACTGTGGTGATAAATCAAGTCATGTAGTGAAATTAGCCTCTTGCCTGGGCCAAAGGGTTTGAGAAACTTAACTTACTATTCTACATGCTAAACACTAGAAGAGAATTCAATTATCCGGTAATACTAAGTGAAGGAATCATGGGAAACACAATACTCTAGTTTCTCTCCATATTAGTTAAACCTTTATGTTAGTTAGGATTACTTTTTATTTGTTATTGCAAAACCCCCCTTTGGGAAGATAAGTTGGTTAATAAACTAAATTGTATAATTGAACTCTTCCAAGTCTACTATATTCTCTTGGGTTTGATGCTAACCTTGGTTAGGTTCTATATCTTGACAATGACTGCTTAAGAAAAAAAGAGGTGTAGCTTGTGTGACATCAAGAATTTGACACCATTGTCGGGTAATATGGGTAGACTTGTTTAATTCAATCAATTTGGGAATTAATACTTATTTCTCTCATTTTATGTTTCTTGTTGTTTTTGTTTTCTTTTAGGGTGTAAGTGTGGTGTATGCCAAACATACAAAGTCAAGCATACCCTTGACTCTATTTGACCCAGAGATCCAAAGAAGACTAAGAAGAATGAACCAAGAGAATGCCAACAACAAGACTGATATAACTTTGAACCGGAATGAGAATGAGAATGCCAATAATGAAAAACCACATCCTCTTAAGAACATTGCTCCACAACCACAGGACTTTAATGCCAATTCTTATTAGTGGAATCAATATCGGCTGAGCCCTTTGGCTTTGGAGGTGATTGGAGCGATTATGTTGCCACTACTATCGACTGAGACAAAGTTTATGATTTCGAGTGGGTTGCTTTAGATGTTGCAGAATCATGGGTTGTTCGAGAGCCTACCATAAGAGGATGCTTATAGTCATCTACATAATGTTGCAATTGTCTGTAAGAGTGTAATAGAAACACATAATCTATATATGGATGCTGTGGGATTTCGTATCTTCCCATTGTCTCTGATAAACAATGCAATGCTATGGCTATTTGATCTCCCATAGAGTTTGGTTACTAGTTGTGCTGATTTGAAGAGGGCCTTTATGGAGAGGTACTTTCCTAAATGGAAGAAGCTCAAGTTGAAAGATCAAATCAATAATTTTGAGCAACTTCCTGGTGACTCTATCAGTACTATATGGGAGAGATTCACTAAATGTTTGAGGAGTGTCCTGGACCAGAAAATTGTTAATGATCCCTTAGTAGAGATATTCTACCGTACCTTAGATGAAAATAGTCAAGCCAATGCTGATACCATTATAAGAGGCATTTTCTTAAATCAACCATTTGCAAGGATTGCTGAAAGGATGAAGAGAGTGGTCAAGACCAATCGTGCCTGGGGGCAAAGAGACAAAGCATCTACTTAAAGTTCATGTGCTGTCAGTATTGGTTTGGAGCAAGCTAATAAAAATGAAGAGAATATGCAAGAGCTTTCCCAAATCTGCACAAATAAAGAGGTGATGCTAAAGCATAATTAGTGATGTGTTAATATAGTTGCCCATCAGCCTCCACGATCACCCACGTATGCTGATTCTTACTATGATAAGTCACTTATTTTATTGACTAGACAAGAGGTTTTCAGACGAATGCCCAAGATCCAATCAAGATTATTGGCACAAAGGTCAAACAAATCAAGATGAGAGCTTTAATCTAGATGGATCTTGTAGAGACAACCGTGAAAGGTACTATGATAGGAATCAGGGCCAAGCCAGAGATACAGATTTGGGCCACAGAGATGGTTGCAGAAATGGTCGTTATGTGCTACCACATAACCGCGACGCCAGTGGTAGTAGTCCAATAGTTGAGGTGATATTTGACCGCATGTTAAAGAGAGTTGAGACAGAATATGAGACTTTGAGGGGCTAGAAATATGAGATCTCCAATATAAATTAGAAAATCAGGTCCCATTCTATTGCCATCAAACAACTTGAGCATGTCACAACCCAAGCCTAGGGCCTAAATGTGACATGGCGAGTGGAAAGTCCGAAGGCAACCCAAACAAGCCTCTTGCCATGTCATTCACACATCCTTAGTTATGGAAGAAAAATAAATAACAATCACAAAAGATTTGAATAAATAGGGAAACAGGACTAAAGGATATCTTCGAATGAAAATCAAGACATAAAAAGTCAAGCTCATATCATAAATACAACATAATATGCAATATACAACTCTAGCTTAGAATGGAGCAGGGGCCAAGACACTTACTGGGCTCACCCTCATGAGATCAAATGTTCAACATGAACAAGTATTAAAATAACAAGAGAAAGTAGATAGTCTCCTCGAACTTGAGGACTCACCAAAGCATATCTTTGAAGAATCTCACTAGCCACGTGGAGGATGATCAAGAGGATCTCCAGTCCCCTCATGGTGATATCATGTAGGAATAAAGTATACGTTAGTATGTTTAAGTGTACTAAGTATGCGGGGTGTAATACAATAAGACAATAGCTAATATAATCAAAATGTATAATCATAGGTGATAGATAAGCTAATATTAATATGACATGCATGATCAATGCTTGAAGTAAAATATGCTTGTAAATCATTCAACTTGCATAGAACATAATAGTGTGGGAGGAGACCATGGGAGGAGACCGTAACTGACATAGACCAAGTAGTTACTACTTGGAATCTAAGGCATGACACCTCTTAGTGAGGTGGAAGGGGCATGACACACCCGACTATGTGTGATATACTTGTCAAGGCAAACCAAACATAATAACATGACTAGATGGATCCACTAGTATACCAATGGTATAATATATCATCCTATGGTAACACATAGTTTAGAGACAAAATACTTTATATAAGGACCCCTTAGGTCGAGTCCCCCTCTTAAGCCTCAATCACTGCTATATCAATTGGCATGAAATACTTGAAATAATCATATCTTCTATAGCTTGTAAGAAACATGGAAACATGACATAAGTAGATCTTGAAACATGCTTGATCTCTATTGTGAACCTTACTTGGACATGGGAGTAAACAATCATACATGAACCCTTTCTTTAATATGAATGGCTGACAAGAGGTGAAATCTTGAAATAGGGATTAACTTGTAACTTGTAAAATCATAGACAAGTTGATAAATTTAATACATTCTTGCAAGCCCATAGTTATCATGAAGTTACTTGACTTGTAAAACATGTAAATAAATTGAGAATTCTTGACATTTCATTGAACACTTGGTTGGCACATAGTGCTTGTTCATAATCATGCAATTCAAGAGTGTGACAAGATGAGTAAATTAATTTAAAGTCAACCCACCAATATAGTAGCAAAACCCTAATTAGGGTATCATGAAATCCATCTCAAAAGTTCATTATAGTTCATAACTTTTATAGCTCAAATCATGCATAGTCACAATACTTGGTAAAACTCCAACATAATATAGTTCATAATTCATAATAAGAGATACCCATAAGTAATACAACTTGAAATCATGCAATTTTCACAAAAAGAAAGGTTGGAAAGGACCCAATGGATAAAACCCACATACCTAAATTTGGGAATTCCTTGATGTAGAATTTGAACAAGACTTAAATCTTGGATTGAGTTCTTGAGATCCAATATGACCTTGAAATCCTTAGAATTGGATAGAAATTTTGATATAGTGTTGGAGAGGTTTAATAGAGGGTTTTTGAGTGATATAGAGTTGCAAAATGGCTAAGTATGAGAGATTTCATGTGTAAATGGGAATAGGGCCATGATCCCAATGCCCTTGGGCTGAAACAGAAAAGCAGGAAAAATTAACACAGGTCCGTGATGGGTCCGTGACCACGTACAACTACTATTTTCAAAAAATTATTGAAATCATTTTTCACTACAAGTCTTCTAAAATCTGGGTTATACCCCATCTCCTACTTAATTCAGTCCCCGATCAAGAATATGAAGTTCGATTTCTCTAACCCATCTGGTAATGCTAAAATTAGAAGTCCCCGATCAAGAATATGAAGTTCGATTTTTGATATCACGCATGGATTTTGAGATAAATGAAAATTATGATTATGGGCATTTCTGAAGCACATTTTTGGGGCATTTCAATATCTTCCCCTTGGGAACATTCATCCCTGAGTGTCAAAGAGACATACGTAAGAGAAGTAATCATGAAGATTTCAACCCAACATGAATGCAACAAATGCGTTTAAATATCATTTCAAAAATCTCAACATGAATGTCAAAAATTAGCCTAAACTTGTTACCATAAACATGATTGCATACAACATGATATGAGGGCTGAAATTTGGGACTTGAAATCAAAGATGGGGCTTAATTATTACCTTCGGATTGATTAGATTGGAAGAGATATGGATATCACCTTTTCATGTCCACTTCAGCTTCCCATGTGGCATTTTTAACTTGTTGATTCCTCCAACGGACCTTGGCAAAAGCTATAACTTTGTTTCTCAACCTCTTCACTTGTCTATCCAAGATCTCTACCGGTACCTCCTCATAGGTCAAATTATCTTCTACAATAGCCACAATCTCTAGGGGAACTATAACACTTGGGTCACTAACACATCTTCTCAACATACACACAGGAAGACTGGATGAGCCATACTCATTTCCATAGGCAACTCCAATTCGTATGCAACCTTCCCAACTCTATAAGCCCCTACAAACCTTGGGCTCAACTTACCTTTCTTTCCAAATTGAACCACACCCTTCATGGGTGAGACTTTCTAGTAAACCCAATCACAAAACTTAAATTCAAGATCTCTCCTTCTCACATCAGAATATGACTTTTGTCTACTTTGGGCTGTTTGCAGTCTTTCCCTTATCAACCTCATCTTCTCCAAGGATTCCATAACTAATTCATGACCTAACAAAGCTATATCCCCCACATCAAACTACCCAATCGGGGATCTACAATGTCTACCATAAAGAGCTTCAAAGGAAGCCATACCAATGCTAGAATGGTAGCTATTGTTGTAACAAATTAAATAAGTGGTAGATGTTCATCCCAATTACACTTGAACTCTAAGACACAAGCCCTAAGTATATCCTCAAGAGTTTAGACAGTCCTTTCAGCTTGGCCATCCGTTTGAGGATGAAAAGCCATGCTAAGCTTAACCTTGGTGCCAAGACCCCTTTGGAAGGACCTTCAAAAATGTGAAGTGAATTGAGCACCACAATTCGAAATAATAGACAAAGGCATCCTATGCAATCTAACTAACTCATGGATATATAATTTGGCATGGTCTTCGGCACCATAAATGGTCTTAACTGGTAGGAAATAAGCCAACTTTATCATTCTATCAATACCACCCAAATAGAGTCAAAGCGTTTCCTAGTCTTGGGAAACCCAACCACAAAATCCATGTTAACCACTTTCCACTTCCAAGTAGGAATCTCTATGTCTTGGGCTAGGCCACCCCGCCTTTGTTGTTCGACTTTAACTTGTTGAAAATTGTGGCACCCAGATACAAACTTAGTAATATCTCTCTTCATACCACCCCACCAGTACAACTCCATTAACTCTCTATACATCTTTGTGGAACCAGGGGTGAATATAGTAGGATGAATTATGAGCCTTATTTAAAATCAACTTTCTCAAGTCATCAACATTAGGCATGCACAATCTACCTGGGTACCTAAGGGTACCACCTCTACTTTACCATCTTTTACCAAGGTCTTTAGCTCTAACAAGGAGGGATCAAGGTCTTGTTTTGACTTTATCACCTCAATCAAAGAAGACTTAAAACCATCAACAACCATTACATCACCATTTTTAACTTCATCCAACCTAACCCCCAACCTAGCCAACTAGCGAACTTCTCTAGACACCTCCTTCATACCATCATCAATATGAGACAAACTACCGATGGACACTCTACTTAGAGTATCAGCCACAACATTAGCCTTTCCAAGGTGATAATGCACACTCATGTCATAATCCGTAAGAAGCTCTAACGACTTTCTTTATCTTAAAGTTAATATCTTTTTGGGTGAACACATATTGAAGACTCTTATGATCGGGAAACACATCAACATGAACCCCATACAAGTAATGACGTCAAATTTTCAAAGAAAATACCACATTCACTGATTCTAGGTCATGGGTGGAATAATTCTTCTCATGCACTTTAAGTTGTCTAGAGGCATATGCTATCACCATACCATTTTACATCAACACACACCCCAAATCGATTCTTGAAGTATCACAATTAACCACAAACCCCTCTAACCCATCTGGTAATGCTAAAATTAGAGCAAAGACAAGCTAATCTTTCAAGGTTTGAAAACTCTTCTCACACTCATCGATCAAAACAAACTTTGCCTTTTTTGAGTCAACTTAGTCAAAGGGGAAGCAATAGAAGAGAAACCACTCACAAACCTCTGGTAATGACCCGCCAAACCCAAGAAACTCTTAATAGTTGATGGAGTCAAAGGTCTAGGCCAATTTTTTTATCATCTCAGTCTTCTTACGAGCGACCTTAATACCATCACCCGATACCACATGCCTCAAAAATGCAACCTCTTTCAACCAAAATTCACATTTTTCATATTTAGCATACAATCTCTCATTTCACAAGGTTTGCAAAACCATCCTCAAGTGATTCACACGCTCTTCTTCACTATTGAAATACATCAAGATATTATTAATAAAAACACCACAAACATATCAAGGTAGGATTTAAAGACCCTATTCATGAGATCCATAAATATAGCCAGAGCATTGGTCAATCCAAAAGACATAACGACAAATTCATAATGCCTATACCTAGTCCGAATAACTATTTTGGGAGTGTCACACTCCCTCACTTTGACTTGGTGGTAACCAGACCGAAGATCAATCTTAGAAAAGTGACTAGCCCTTTGAAGTTGATCAAAATGCTTATCAATCCTTGGTAGAGGGTACTTTTTCTTTATGGTAACTCTATTAAGTTACCGGTAATCAGCATATTCTAAGAGAACCATATTTTTCTTCACAAATAACACCGATGCACCCCAAGGTGACTTGTTATGTCTTATGAAACCCTTATCCAACAAATCTTTTAATTGATCCTTCAACTCCTTCAACTCTGCCGGGGCCATACAGTAAGGGGGAATAAAAATGGGTTGTGTATCGGGAAAGAGGTCTATGCTAAAGTCTATTTCCCTCTCTAGAGAAACACTAGAAAGTACATCAGAAAAGACATCAAGAAACTCATTAACTACCAGAACTGACTCTAGAGGAAGGATTTTAGACTCCACATTCCCAACCCTTATAAGATGATAAAGACAACTCTTAGAGATCAACTTTTGTACTTTAAGACAAGAAATGAATCTACCCTTGACCACCACATTAGGACTTTCCCACTCAAGAACAAGTTTATTAGGGAATTGGAATTTCACCCTACAGGTTCTACAATTAATAGAAGCATAATATGCATGCAACCAATCTATCTTAAGTATGACATCAAAATCCACCATATCTAATTCAACAAAGTCATAAGACAAAACTTTATGCAATATGAACACAGGATAATTTCTATAGAATCCTTTAGAGACAATGGACTCGCCAAGGGGGTAGATACTTTATAAAGCTCACATAACAATTCAGGACTAACATGAAGCTTTTTGGCAATAAAAGTAGTAATAAAAGAAAGAGTGGCACCCAAGTCTATCAATGCATACACATCAAAATAAAAAATCTTTAACATAATGGTAATAACACGGGGCACCTGATCAACTCCTTGTCTCCCTTGAAGAGCATAGAATCCATTTTTCCTTGGAGCACCACCTTGATGATCTCCCCTTCCCCTTTGGCCCACATTAGCACTTTGGCCTTGAAGACAACCATCTCTACATTTGGGTTGAGCATGAGTATAATCAATAACCTCATGACCAACTTCACCACAACCAAAGTAAACATTAGAATTTCTTAATACAATTATGATTCCTTTCACACCTTGGGCATCTAGGATTTATCATTCCTTCATTAGCACCTTGAAATCTTGGGTTAGACACCCTATTATTGGTGAACTTCTTGTTGGAAGCATTGGAAGACCCTCGTCCTTGGAACTTGTGGCCTTGAGGAAACTGGCCCACCTTAGAACCTTGGAATCCACATTCAAATCGAGTCCTGTTGGACTCACCAGTTCTTCTTTTTCTAAGCTTTTCCACCTCAGTTGCTCAACATAGGTCATGAGATGAGACAAATCTATATCCCCTACTAGCGTGGTGGTATGACACCTCATTAACCAAGTCAGACACACTTGACATAAATTTGTTCATCCTTGATCTTGGTTCAATAACTAATTATGGAACATACTTGGAGAGCTTGTTGAACTGAGGGCATACTCCCTCATACTCATAAACCCTTGCTTAAGATTCATAAACTCCTTCATATTATCCCCCTTAGCTAGACAAGAAAAATCTGATTGAGAAATGCAGCTTTAAACTCTTCCCAAGGGATAACATTATCATTCCCCTTCTCCATCTTCCATTGAGTGAACCAAATTGAGCCAACTCCACTTTTTCCTCTGAATTAACCCCTATAATGGACAACTCCTTATACACCTCATCAATGAATTCTTGGGGATCCTCATCCATCTTGGACCCATCGAAATCTGGTGGATTTATCCTAGTGAAATCCCTTATCCTTGATGTTGGAGTAGGAACATGAGGAACTTAGGTCCTTTGGTTCAATTAGTTAGTCATGACATACAACATAGTAATAGCATCTCGAAACTCATCTTGGGCCACCCCTCTTTATTGAGGAGCTTGAAGAGTGAGAGGGGCTAGTTTATTCTCGGGTGAATAAGCTCTCCTTAGTCTTTCCCTTGGAATAGACATGATATAGAATAGGAAAGAACATTTATTAGAGGAGAAAGCCTTACCTTAACTTCTATAGCATGACATAATCATGAAGAAGGAAAATATTTCCTAAAATGCTTCATAGCTTCTTACTCATAGTTGTGGCGTGCTTCACAACCATGAATAAAACTCTAATCTATATGGTCTATTGGATTCTGAGGACCATTAACAATCTAATGCTCTGATACCAAGCTTGTCACGACTCAAGCCTAGGGCCTAGACGTGACACGATAAATAGGAAGTCCAAAGATAACCCAAACAATCCCGCTAATGTATCATTCACACATCCTTTTTCACAGAAGAAAAATAAACTACAATTATAAGAGATTTGAATTAATAGGGAAGCGAAACTAAGGGAAATCTTCAAATCAAAATTAAGACATAAAGAGTCAAACTCATATCATAAATACATCTTAATATGCAGCATACACCGCTAACTTGTAATGGAGCGGGGGCCAAAATACTTTCCAAGATCACCCTCATAAGATCAAATGTTCAACATAAAGAAATCTTAAAATAGCAAGAGAAAGTAGATGATGTCCTCGAACTTGAGGACTCACCAAAGATTATCGTTGAAGAATCTCACTGGCCACATGAATGATGACCAAGAGGAGCTTTGGTCCCTACATGGTGATATTATGTAGGCATAAAATATGCGTTAGTATATTTGAATGTACTGAGTATACAGGATGGAATGCAAAAAGACAATAGCCAATATAGTCAAAATGCATAATCATAGGTGATAGATAAGCATAATCTCAATATGACATACATGATCAATGCTTGAAATAAAACATGCTTGTAAATTATTCAACTTGCATAGCACATAATATATGTGTGGAAGGAGACCATAACCGAAATAGACTAAGTAGCTACCACTTGGAATCCAAAGCATGACATCCCCTTTGTGAGGTGGAATAGGCATGAAACTTCCTGGCTAGATATGGTCTACTTGCAAAGGCATACATAACATGATAACATCATAACATGACTAGATAGATCCACTAGTATAGCAAAGGTATAATATATTATCCTATAGCGGCATATAGTTTGAAGACAAAAGACTTTATATAAGGACCCCTTGGGTGGAACCCCATTCTTAAGCCCCAATCGGTGCTAAATTGACTCCCATAGAATACTGGAAATAATCATATCTTGTATAGCTTGTAAGAAACATGAAAGCATGACATTAGTAGATCTTGAAACATGCTTGACCTCCAGTTGTGAGCCTAACTTGAACATGAGAGTAAACAATCATACATGAACCCTTGCTTTAACATAAATAATTCATAAGAGCTTAAATGTCGAAATTGGACTTAACTTATAACTTGTAAAATCATAGACATTTTCATGAATTTATTACATGCTTGAAAGACCATAGTCATCATGAAGTTACTTGACTTGTAAAACATGTAAATAACTTGAGAATTCATTACTTGACATTTTATTGAACACTTGCTGGGCACATAGTGCTTGTTAATAATTATGCAATTCAAGAGTGTAACAAGATGAGTAAATCAATTTAAAATCAATCCACCAATATAGTAGCAAAACCCCAATTTGGTTATCATGAAATCCATCTAATAAATTTGTCATAGTTCATAGCTTTCATACCTCAAATCATGCATAGTCAATAATACTTGATAAAACTCCAACATAATATAGTTAATAATTCATAATAAGAGATACTAATAAGTAATGCAACTTGAAACCATGCAATATTTATAAATAGGAAGGTTGAGCTCCATGGGTTCAAGGACCCAATAGATGAAACCAATATACCTAATTTTAGGATTCCTTGATGTAGAATTTGATGGAAACTTGAAGCTTGGATTGAGTTCTTGAGATCCAACGTGAGCTTGAAATCCTTGGACTAGGATGAGAATTTTGATAAAGTGTTGGAGAGGTTTAAAAGAGGAATTTTGAGTGACACAGAGTTGAAAAATAGCTAAGTATGAGAGATTGCATGTGTAAGTGGGCATGGGGCTATGACCCCTATGCCCTTGGGCTAAAATAGAAAAACAGGAAAAACTAACACAGGTCCATGATGGGTCAGTGTCATAGACCTATCACATATAACTATTGTTTTTAAAAAATTAGCAAATATCATTTTTCACTAAGGATCTTCTAAAATCCTACATATCTATTTTTCACTCAATTTTGCCCTCGATCAAGTATACGAGGTTAGAGTTTTGATATCATGCATGTATTTTGAGATATATGAAAATTGTAAGTATAGGATTTTCTAAAGCACATATTTGGGGCATTTCAGATCAACAGTCCAGTCAAGTGTCAACTCAACCGAATCAACGTTAGAGGGGTACAATGCCTAGAAGGACTATACAAAATCTCAAGAATGAGGGGCAACATATGACATTTACTACTCATGGTAGCAAGACTACCATTGATCCTCCCATCCTAGTAAAAGAGGATGATGTTTGAGAGGAGATAATTGAGGTCAGAGATACAAATACTGAAGATTATTATCACAAAGATGGGGTAAATGATATTGCAGTTGCTCCATAAAGGTGGAAACCCATTCCTAGGCCTCCTCATCCATTTCCTCAAATAATTACAAAAATAAGGAGAAAGGAAAGTTCAAGCACTTTCTCTAAATGCTGAAAAAACTCTCCATCAACAAACCTCTCATTGAGGCATTAGAGAAGATGAAGGGTATGCAAATTAGATGAAGGACCTAGTTATGAAAAAATGCACTATGAGTTAGGAGCTCTCCTAAGAGCTTTAATATTATGGTGTAATTCTATGAGGTCCTTGGTTCAAAAATGAGAATATCCTAGCACTTTTACCATACCCTGCACCATTGGATATATGAAGTTCGTAAGGGAAATATGTTATCTAGGTGCCAGTATTAATCTAATGCCTCTTGTAGTCTTCAAGATACTAGGATTGAGAGCCCCTACTAGGATGAGAATGTGGTTGTTAATGGCCAATTCTACGGTGAAGAAGCCTGTTGAGATACTTTATGATGTTCTTTTCAAGGTGGATAAATTCATATTCCTCATAGACTTTGTGATCCTGGATTGTGAGGTTGACTTTGAAGTCCCTATCATCTTAAAAAGGTCTTTCTTAGCCACTGGACACACTTTGGTGGACAAGAAGAAATGCCAACTCAAGTATAGGTTGGGAAAATATGAGGTCCTATTCAACATCTACCAATATGCAACAAAAGAGTATGAATTGAGGGAGGTCTCTATTATTAAGAGTGTTGATGATATTGAGCCAGAAGTACCACTTGAGGTGAGACTGGGTGTTGACACTTTGTAAGCTATGATGATGAACTTTTAGTGATGGCATCCTAGATTACAAGGAGACAAAAAATGCATTGGGGGTGTCCTACGACCCTAGGCACCAAACTAAGTTGGAGCTAGATTTGCAAAATCAAGAATCACCATCTAGCCAACTATCCAAAGAAGAACCACTGGTGCTAGAGTTGAAGACTCTTTCAACACATCTGAGATATGCATTTTTAGGTGCCAACAACACCTTTTCGATCATAGTTGCTGCAGTCCTAAATGATGAGCATATGAATACCCTTGTAATGGTACTTAATTAGTTCAAGAAGGCTATTGGGTGGACTATTACAAATATCATTGGTATCCCTTTTAGGATATGCACATATAAAATCTAGTTTGTCAAGGAATACAAGCCAAGCATTGAGCATCAAAGGTGTCTTGATCCCCCTATGTAAGAGGTCCTGTGCAAAGATATAATTAAGTGGTTAGATGCAAGAGTGATCTATTCGATTGTTAACAACGAATAGGTGAGCTCAGTTCAGTGCGTAGAGGATCAGGTGAAAATGATATTTACATGCCCTTATAGCCCCTTTGCATTCAAGAGGATGCTATTCGGGTTGTATAATGTCCCAACAATATTCCAAAGATGCATAATGTCCATCTTCTTAGACATTATGAAGGACACTATTGAAATCTTCATGGATGACTTTAGTGTGGTTAGGGACTCATTTGAGAACTGCTTAAAGAATAATGAGTCCCACTTGAAGCACTTGCATGCTATACTAAGAAGATGTGAGGAATTCCATCTGGTGTTGAATTGGGAAAAATGTCACCTTATGGTGAAGGAGGGCATTATGTTAGGGAATAAAATCTTCATCAAAGGAATCGAAGTTAAAAGAGATAAAGTGGAAGTGATCAAGAAGCTTTCCCCACCTATCTCTATGAAAGATGTGAGGAGCTTCCTAGGGCATGCAGGGTTCTATCTGTAGTTCATAAAAGGCTTCTATAAAATTCCACATTTATTCTATAACTTACTTGAGAAGGATGATAAATTCGTGTTTGATGATTCATGCCTCAAATCCTTTGAAGGATTAAAGTATAAGCTAATTAGCCCCTACCATTGTATCTCCTGACTAGTCAAAGCCTTTTGAAATCATATGTGATGCAAGTGTGGTTGCGCTAGGTGTAGTATTAGGACAATACCAAGAGAAGATATTACATCCTATATTCTATACTAGCAAAGCTCTAACTATAGCTCAGAAGAAATACACTGTCACTAAGAAAGAGTAACTTGCAGTGGTCTTTGCGTTTGTAAAATTTAGGTCATATCTATTGGGTACCAATATGGAGGTGCACACAGATCATTTAATACTACAATACTTGATGATGGGTACTTCTCCCACAAGAATTTGATTTCAATGTCATCGATAGAAAAAGGACTAAAAATCAGGTCACAAATCACCTTTTCAGGTTAAAAGATGGGGCAATGTCATAGTTTAATGATGGATCAGAGATGGATGACTCATTACCAAATGAGAGAGTACTAGTAGCATCACATGATTTAATACTATAGTTTGTAGATTATGCAAACTACTTAGTAAGTGATATTGTGCCACTTGATCTAAACACCCACCAACACCAAAAGTTCATGTCTAATGTGAGAAAGTTCTTTTGGGATGACCCATACTTTTTACATGTATGTGTTGATGGGATTATCTATCACTGTTTTGTGAGATTAAGATGGTGATTATCATCAAGGCATATCACTTGTCTGTGGAGTTCGAACAACACACAAGATATTATAATATAGGCATTATTGTCCTAAAATCCACCAAGACACTCATGACTATGCTAAATCTTGTGATAGGTGACAAATAGAAGACAATGTTTCCTATAAGTATGATCTTCCTCTATGCCCTATTATGGTGATTGTGTTATTTGATGTGTGGGCAGTAGAATTCGTGGGTCCTTTTGTTAGCTCACGTAGAAATAAATACATCTTCGTCACGATGGGTTATGTATCAAAATGAGTGGAGGCATTTGCTCTACCCAACAATGAAGGAAAAAACTATCACATCATTTCTGAAAAGGAATATCTTCTCAAGGTTTGGCACCCTTCAGGTGATCATTAGCAATGGAGGTTCTCACTTCCCAATAGACTATTCAAGGCTCTAGTTGAGAAATATATTTTGAAACATAAGGTGGAAACCCCTTATCATCCTCAGAGCAAGCAAATTAGAGGTGACTAATAGGGAAATTAAATAGATTCTATCTAAGACTGTGAATACAAACCGAACAGATTGGTAATGGAAGCATGATAACGCATTATGGGAATATCAGACAATATTCAAGACCCCTATTAGTATGTCCCCCTACCAACTTGTCTTTGAAAAAGTATGTCATTTGCCAGTGGATCTTGAGAATAAGGCAGTGTGGGCACTGAGGAAGTTGCATCTAGACTGGAATGATGCGACAAACTCTAGGCTGAGCCAACTATATAAGCTTAATGAATTTTTCTTAAAGGAGTATGAGCACTCAGCCTTGTATAAATAAAGGATGAAGTTGCAACATGACCGTCACATAGAGAATTGCTAATTCGCACTAAGGGACTTGATGCTGTTATACAATTCCAGGCTACAGTTGTCCTCTAGGAAACTCTAATCTAGATGGTTAGGACTCTTTTGTGTAGCACATGTCTCTGATCATGGAGCCATTGAGATGGAGAGAAGAAACAAAGTAACAATTCAAAGTAAATGGCCAAAGAGTCAAGCCGTACCTTGGAAACGTGGAGGAAATAAAGATAGTAGATGAATGGATACTTGAGGAAGTCTAAGTACTCAAGCTGTCTATGTTATGCCGCGATAATAAATTAGGCACTGGTTGGGAGTCAACCCTAAGGTAGAGATTGGCTCTTAGGCACGTAGGTATCTTTTTTGACCCTGATGCTTTATTTTGTTTTGATTGTGTGTATTGAGGACAATACACATCTTTTTCGAAGGGGTGTAGGTAGTTGTGGGCCGCAGTGAAGTCTAAGTAGGTTTGGCCTATAGCTGCCCCAATTCTTGAATCTTAGAGGTTTTATTGCCTGTGTTCTTTTTCCCCATGAATATTTATTTTCTGTTGAACCAACATGTTTAGGATCTTTAGGTAGTATGTGTAGCACATAGTACTGATATATATGGCATATGTATATTTTTATGTTTTTTGTGAAAAATTGATACCCACCAAACTTTTGATTAGTTATTCTAGATAGCAACCACACATGTTTTCATGTGTTGGCAGTGCTTGTTATGATAAGTGAGGATATAATTGAGATGAAAAATATGATCTGAAAGTCTTTTGTTGATAATGTAATCTGTACCATGTGAATATGAGGTTAAATTTCCAAATTCATGTATTGTGTTTCAATTTAGAACTTTAAGTTAGACTTGAGGTTAGATGGTTAGGAAAGGATCTTAGGTCATTCTTCCTAAAAGTCAATTTAGCCTAAATGACCAACTAAATATGCAGAATACCCATGGATCATAATGTTTAAGCCTGACATGTACCTATTCTTTGTAGAAATCTAAATAACATATCCTTTTTAGTTGTAAAATCCTAAAATTGGCCATGATCCTTTCTTGAACAATGTGCACCTTGACTGAGGCAAAAAGCCTAAGTTGAGGGTGGCTACAAAAAGTACCCTCGATTTTGATGCACCTCAACTCAAATGAAAAGCCTAAGTTGAGGGTGGTTAATGTAAGGGTAAAACATAGAATAAAGAGGGAGGTTAGTAATACATGGAAAAGGAGAAACAATCATATACTGGGTGCAAGAAAAATAAGTGACGCCTTAGTTATGAGCTAAAAAGAAAAATGAAGTGTAAAAATAAGGCAAAAAGCTAAAAATAGAAAGAAAGAACCTAGAAAAGCTTGAAATAGAAGAAAAGGAGAATGAAATGAAAAGTAACAGTGTTGGTAGGGCAAAAGTGTAGAAAAATGCAATTTTAAGGAGGACCTTTAGTCATATGTTCCCAAAATATCATACCAAGGCCCCCTGAGCCTACATTACAATATTGTAAAGTCCTAAAATGATCCTAGTCCAAAGTATTCAATGGTTTTAGTTATGAGTATATGGACAAACATATGGTATTGGGCATGATATTTGAATGCCTTTTTTAGAGTGAGTGATTTCATATAGTCACAAGACTATACATAAAAATATCATTGAGAGTGAGATATGTGACTTCTTTTTGTAAGGTAACTTACATTGCATTGCTAACATTAGACTTATTCAGTGATTGTGGCTTGTTGATAGCACCTTGCTTGTCATAGTTGCATTATCGCATGCATTAGTTTGTATTGGTTTGCTAGATAACTATCTGATTGTGTTTTGAAAGATGGTGTAGGTATAAAGGCTTAAGATTGATGAGATGCATGCCCTTAGATTAATATCTGTGTGTTGCTGTATTGCTGTATTGATTATATATATATTGAGTATGTCCCTTGAGGACAAGTAACAATTTTAGGTTGAGGTCTGTTTGTGCTGTCAAATACAACACTTTTGATCCTTAAAACTTGGAATTTTGTGTGTTCTCAATGCGATGCTAGTAGGTTTGATCTGTTTTTGTATTTGTTTTGCAGGATATCAGGGTTGACATTAATTATGGGCAAAATATGCAGAAGTTGCTCATTTTAAGGATCTACAATACCCTTTGTGGGCCATAGAGTATTCCATAGGCCATGAAAGAGGTTTTGTGTACAATTCCAGTGAAGGGTAGATTTTTAATGTTTGGTCTACAAACATGCACACGAGTCATTAAACACTTTATGAGTTATAGATCAAGTCTCGTACCCTGAAGATCAGAGCAGGAGGACTTTTTGAAGTTTCATCAGATGAAACACCCTACAGGCCATAGAGATGTGTCAAAAAAGTCAAGTCTAGATTTGCAGCAACAAAGTACGAAAGCCCTACTACAAGTCATAAATCACTATACGACCCATATTGCATCTTGTGAGGCGTGCCAACCTAGTTATCCTGTTTGATCTATGACTTGTATTTTAAGCATTATAAATAGGTATTTAGGTTATTTTACTAGGGAGAGTTCGAAGAGTTAACAAGTGTAGAGTAAGAAACAACATAGAAAAACATTGGAGAGTTTGAGAAATACTTGTACACTTTAATTTCATCTTCTTATTGCAATCTTGTGATC
>DF360245.1:44459-64480 GCA_000787875.1 Solanum virginianum | reverse complement strand
TTCACATACTTAACACTCTCAAGAACGTCTACAAGCCCCGAGAAATATACTACAATGCTCTAGCGCTCAAAATTCGCTTCTAGCGTCAAAATGCTCATATTTTTCAATAAAGAGTCTCAATTTCAACCAACAAATACCAAAAGTAGACCAATCATTTCTAATATTATTTTCATGTCACAAGAACCATTTCGAAGCTATTAGAACCTTCACACATGAATTTAAAACAAACTAACCGAATGTGAATTTATAAACTATTCTAACCGAATGTGAATTCATAAACCCCCAATTCGATCCAACACTCCTATACTCCAAATCACTTGATTCCAATCAATAATTCTTGATTATTCTAGTCATTTAACATTCTTCAATACAATTTATAAACTCAAATTCAATCCAAAGAAGGGAAATAACATCTTACCTTTACAAGACCCTCTTGACTTCAAAACTCCAATTCACAATTTCCACTTGATTTCTTGATCAAATATTGTCCCTACAAAACTTTCTGCGTTTCATGCCCGCAGGTACCGATGTACACATTAGTGATCCTCCAGCTTAGGATTCCTACCTGTTGTTGTCCCTACAAAACTTTGGGGACCCAATACACTAGGCTTGAAGGCTTGGAATTGAAAGAAGATCGAAAACTCAAATTTCCAAGAACTGCTACAGTAACTCGTATGGGTTACTGTTCACAGCAGAAAGTTTTTTCTAAGTTTTCTTCTTCAATTCTTGTTGAAATGGAAGGTATTTGGTTTCTTGAACAAGTATGGGATGTATTTTTGCAAATATGATGATCTTGATTTAGAGAAAGGGAGGAATATTCTAGTGTTTTCTTGGCTTTGTTCTTGGAAAGATGAAGAAATGTTTTGGTTTTGGAAACTTGTTCTTAACCCACATATATAAGACATACTCCTACACTTACATATACTTACTTATCCTTTATTATACTTTGGTCCCTCTTATTTTCTTCCACCTACATTTGACAATTTATAAGGTTCTAAAAGTCTTAAATTTCAAACAAAACAATTTCATGCCACCTTATAATAATTATAAGTTCACATACCCCATAGGTGCACAGACACTTAAGTTCAAAATTTTCCAATAACTGCAACACTGATTCCAAGTTTGTAATTAATTCACATGCCAAAGTGAGGGTTCTAACACTCGGGGTGGCGTATTTTAAGGGAAAATGCTGCCAAATTTTTCGTAGAACTTAAAGACAACTTTTAATTTAGCGCCAAGAAATCTTTACCTAATTGTGTAACATTGTTATGAATTATTTGTAGACGTTAGGCATTTCGAAGCTTGAGTTGAATTGGGTTTGTATTTGGATTGAATTGGAGAATGTTCGAGGTATTTAAAGCTATCGTACTTTTTGGCATGTCTTAGAAACATATAGGTTATAATATGAACTCCATTCCCGCTATCCGAGCTGGTAGGTATATAAAGCTATCATACTTTTTTGCATGTCTTAGAAACATATAGGTTATGATAAGAACTCTATTCTCCTAATCCTAGCTGGCGTACGATCCGTATTATTCCTTGGTACTCTTACGTTAACTTCGTCATAAGATTGACTCTTATGTTTATAAAGTTTGTGAATTGTAAGATTATGGGAAATTTAATAAATTTTGAAGGAATTTATTCTCTATTGATTTTAAATTTCAAAAGTCCGTAATTTTTGATAAAATGCTCGGATTGCTTCGAAAACTATTTTGAAATTTCTTGTAGGAATTTGTATGGCTTAGGATAAGTATGTAAAACATCTTCCTTCTTTTGGTATAATTTAGTTAAACATAGATTACATTATGAGCCTCAAAGGAACCTATTCTTGCACTCCGGGCTAATGTGTGATTTATATTTGTTCTTTGGCATCCTTATGATACTTGGTAAAAGACTAGACTCCTATGTCCTTGGAATTTACAAACTTGTAGGAATATGCTACATTTGAGAAGTTTTGGAAGAACTTATGCTTTATTGGTTTGGAAGCAATAAAGGTCCGTAATTTTTGATAGGAAGCCTATGTCCTTGGAATTTACAAACTTGTAGTTGCATTTCGGGCTAATGTGTGATTTATATTAGCTCTTTGGCATCCTTATGATACTTGGTAAAAATCTAAACTCCTATGTCCTTGGAATTTACAAACTTGTAAGAATATGCAACATTTGAGAAGTTTTGGAAGAACTTATGCTTTAATGGTTTGAAAATAATAAAGGTCCGTAACTTTTGATAGGAAGCCCGGATTGCCTTGAAAATTGTTTTGAAACGCTTTGTAGTAGTTGCATGATCTAGGACAAGTATGTTCCTTCTAATTTGGACTAGTTCAGGTTTCCAGCAGTCGTAGGTCCCGCAGTGCCCTTTTATGCAGTTTTAGAAGCTTTTGAAAGTATTTGTAATAATTAATATTTTGATTTAAAATATAATTATTGTACTCATCATTTGGATTTGTGATACTAATTGTATGCCTTATGATATGCTCTGATGTTGTTCTATGCTGGAGGGTGGGTACAGAGATGGCAACACGTAACACCTTGCTCACTTTTCGTGTTGTGGTATATGACAGATGGGTATAGGGATGGTGATGCATAGCGCCTGGCTCATTGGTGGGGTGAGTATTGGGACGGCGATGCATAGCGCTTGGCTCAATTGTATGCTATGTTGTGTTTGGGTGGGTACGGGGATGGCAATGCGTAGCGCCCAACTCGCTCATGTAGGTACAGGGACGGCGGTGCGTAGCGCCTGGCTCACTTGTATGGTATTCTATGTTTGGAGTGAGTACAAGGATGGCGACACGTAGCGCCTGGCTCACTTATGCTATTTCTAAATGTGGTATGTGATGTGTGATTCTAGGGACGGCGATACGTAGCGCCTGACTCACTTATCCTATGTTTGATATGTGATATGTTACAACTTTTGATGATGTGCAGTGCTATGGCGCCGTAGATTTGTAGGCATGATTTGCAGACTAGGGTTAGTGATTTGTATTTTAGAAAGTAGACATTTTGATATTTTAGTTACGCATCTGGTATATTAGAGAGTAAGCATTTGGATATGCATCAGCTTATTGTGATTTTGCTTCAGTTATTACTCTGATTTATAGTTTGGAATATTCTGCTTTACATATTCGGTACGTATTCCGTACTGACCCCCTTTCTTCGGGTGGCTGCGTTTCATGCCCGCAGGTACCGATGTACACATTAGTGATCCTCCAGCTTAGGATTCCTACCTGTTGTCTGAAGAGCTCTTCTTGCTTCGGAGCTTACATTTTGTATATACATTTGATTATTATGTTGCATCTACATTATTTGGGGGTACGACGGGGCCTTTTCCCGTCCTATGATTCGGACAGTTTTGTTTAGAGGTCTGTGGATACATATACGTGTGGGTTGCGCCCAGTTTGTATGATTAGCCATGTATTTTGAAAAAAAACAGACATCTATTTGTAATTTGGCTTTGTGATTGCGTTTGGGTGCCCAATCCGGGCACTAGTCATGGCCCGTTGGGTTGGGTCCTGACACTAAACATTTACATGTTGCTTAAACAACTATATGACGTTTACATATATTGACATATGTATATTAAAGATTTGGTGTTTACATATATTCACATATGTATATTAAGGATTTGGTGTTTAAACAACGGTAAGTTGTTTAAACAACGGTAAGTTGTTTAAACAACTATATGGTGTTTACATATATTGACATATTTATATTAATGATTTGGTGTTTAAACAACGGTAAGTTGTTTAAACAACTGTATGGTGTTTACATTTATTCACATATGTATATTAAGAATTTGGTGTTTAAACAATGGTGTGTTGTTTAAACAACTGTATGGTGTTTACATATATTCACATACGTATATTAAGGATTTGCACCATGCAAACATATTCCATGTAAACAATCATACTTTGTTTAAACAATCACATGATGTTTATATTAATAGTTTGCACTTTACTAATATATTGTATGTAAACAATCATACTTTGTTTAAACAATCACATGATGTTTATATTAATAGTTTGCACTTTACTAATATATTGTATGTAAACAATCATATTTTGTTTAAATATCCACTTGTTGTTTATATAAAAAAATTATATATACTAATTATAATATTGTTAATATTTTTAATATATGTATTTTTGTAATACTTGCAGGTATTATGATAATTAATGGAGGATCAAATACTATTAGGGGTTGATTTACATGGTGAATGGATAGAGACCGATAAAAGTTATAGTTGGAAGTCGAAGGGTGGTCGTACAATACCGATACGAGTGAGAAAAAATATTACATATAATGAATTTGTTAATATTATCATTGCTAGGTGTAAGTTAAATAGTGAGCCAAAGAATCTTTAAGTAACTTATACGCTCAACATTGTTGCATCTCAAAAAGCTCCTTATTCTGAAATAAAGGATGATGATGATTTGCATTTTTATTTATCTGATTTTGATAAAGCTGGTTTTCTACCTATTCATAGGGTAAATGTGATTGAAATTAAGCTTTTAGAACTTCCTGAATCTGATGAAATGATTGGAGTATTTTCAGAAGTTGCCAATAATACAATTGAGCGGGAAGAAGTTGTTAAATTTTTTGAAATTGGTTATAAACCAGGAGGAGAAGCTACTTTAGATGTGTCCTAATTTGATCATGACATCATAGATGTAGCAGAAGTAGAAGAAGCAGTTGAGGATGCAATAAATATACAGTTTCCTGAGCTTAATTATAATACCATAGGAATTGAAGGAGCAAAAGATAAAAGTGGAACATCCTCTCAAAGGGATGAAGGCTCAACATAAAGCTGCCATGGTTATGAAGACGGGACGGGATTCTTTAAGGGTTTAAATTTCAGAAAGAAACATGAATTAACAGATCCATGAAGCTTGCTGTTGTGAAGAATAATTTTTGTTTTGAGTATGTCAAAAACACGAAGAAATTCTACAATGTCAAATGTGCAGATAAGAATTACAAATGGCGACTATGACCTGTGAAGTTTAAGGGTGTCGATAGGCTTTGCATAACTAAGTATAACAATATGCACACATGTGGAGTACAACTATCACGCCCTGGGAGGGTACCCTAGACGTGACTGGCACTCGAAGACTATTGCTAGCCTCCAAGCAGACCACTCAGTCTCTTTGCCATCGTTCAGTCAATTCATCAGCGGAATAGAAATGATATAACAATAATAAATGCTATCGTATTAGTGGGCTCATGCTATCAATCATCAGTTTATCATAAGGAAACAGAATAGAAAATTAAAATCTCAAATGTAAAGAGTGAAAGAAAGAGGGAAAAGAACCCCCAACGTCAACATCAACATCTATATCTATGATGCCTCTATACTATAGTCTAAAATGGTACTATGACAGGCCATAACTACCAAATATCAAGTAGAAAGGATCTTCCAACAATAAAAATAAATATCCTCCGAATGCTGGGGAGGACTCACCATTGTCAGGAATGAAGAGCTCTGAACCTCAATGATCGGGTTGCTGAAGTCCTCGGTCTATAGTATCTGCATCATAAAACGATGCAGTGCTAGAGGGGTGTTAGTACATAGAATGTACTATATGTAAAACAGGCTAAAGAAAAAGGAAACAGTTTAATCATCACTCATCCATCACTCAGGCTCACATCAGATATAAAGGACAAGACTCTATCACCTCACTAGCTATCAAGCATCAAACATTCACATCACGTTAGAGTTCTATCATCATGGAGCCTATTTGGGAGTTTCTATAACTGATAACCACTACTTATGAGCCTGTAGTAATATAAGAAAGTGATCTCATTGCCACATCCGTCCAGTACCTTGTCAGGGTAAAGGACGAGTCTGTCAGTGGATTCAAAAGTCTGTCAATTCCCCTTTCAGGACAAAGGAAACATCTGCTTTCATGGTCCAATCCTCTCCTACGCTGGCCACGTAGTTAATAAGTTCGAGTAGGACTCACTCTTTGTCGTGACCTAGCCCAGGGCCATGACTAGTGCCCGATTGGGGCACCCAAACATAAACGCAAAGCCAAATTATAACCGATGTATTATGTTTTTACAAAACTTTTGGCAGAGTTTCCTTTGTTTTCCATACTACCCCAAATACCCTGCACTCAGAAAAAAATCCAACAGAACCGCATATACATATGCATACGGGCCGACAAGGCCACCACGGCGGGTAGAACCGCTCAACATACACATCATACATGTATAGTCATACAAACTGGCACAACCCACATACATAGGCGTCCACAGATCTCTAAATAGACCAACAGAATCATAGGACAGAACAAGGCCCCGTCGTACCCTCGAATGAACGTATATGCAAATAATAAACAAGTGTATATATAAAATGTTCGCTCCGAAGCAAAGGGACCACTTCAGATAGCAGGTGAGAATCCTAAGCTGGTGGGTCACTAACCTGTACGTCGATACCTGCGGACATGAAACATAGCCCCCGAAGCAAAGGGGGTCAGTACGAAATACGTACCAAATATGTAAAGCAGAATGTACAGAATACAAATCAGAATAATAGCCAGAACAAAAGTATAATAGTTAAATGCATATCCAAAACATCAAAATATTTAATTGCAAAATACCTAAATTTTGCCTAATGGATAGAACCGGTGGTGACCTCCAAAACATATGCCATCCACCGTATATCACCAGAAAGTTCAAATCCCCAAAATCTCCATCACATAATACCAACATAGAATACGTGAGCCAGGGAAGACCACTGCACTCACAAGTCATAATATAGAATTGGCATCATGCCGATAAGTGAGCCAGGGAAGACCACTGCACTCACAAGTCATAATATAGAATTGGCATCATGCCGATAAGTGAGCCAGGGAAGACCACTGCACTCACGTGAGCCAAGGAAGACCACTGTACTCACAAGCCATAATGCCAATATATCAAAAGCCTAGTGCCTTATAACCCTAGTCTAAGCAAAGACGACCCATGGGCAAATCGACCCACCATATACAGCCTAACACCGGAATGTGTGTGTATATATATATATATATATATATATATATCATAATACACACAACAATAACCGGCCCAGAAACCGATGAACGATATCATAATAGGCACGAGCAGAGTCGTGAGTAATATTATATGCATAAAAATCATTATTATAAATCCAAAAGATAAGTAAAATATTCATATTTGAAATTAAAATATTATTTCTTCCAAATTCTTTCAAAGTTACCCAAAATGGCATAAAGAGGGTGTCGCGGGTCCCATGATTGATGGAAACTCGAACTAGCTTGACTCAACTTACGGAGAACATACTTATCCTAGATAATACAAACTTCTACGAGATATTTCAAAATGGTTTTCGAGGCAATCCGAGCTTTCTTTCAAAAGTTACAGACATTTATCGTTTCAAAATTATTAAGGAATAAATTCTTACAAAATTAATCAAATTTCCCATGTTCTTGCAACTTACATATTTCAAGGACATAAGAGTCAAGATTATGACAAAATATCATAAGAATGCCAAGGAACAAATACGAATTATACACAAGCTCGGATTGCGGGAATAAAGTTTGTATCATAACCTATTTTTAGCTAAGTCATGCCAAAAAGGTAAGGTTGCTTTACATACCTCAAACATTCTCCAAATCAATCCAAATGCAAACCCAATTTCACTTAAGCTTCGGGATGTCCAACGTCTCCAAAGAATTCATGACAATGTTACACAATTAACTAAAGATTTCTTGGGCAAGAGTCAAGATTATGACAAAATATCATAAGAATGCCAAGGAACAAATACGAATTATACACAAGCTCGGATTGCGTCTTTAAATTCTATGAAAAATTCGGCAGCATTTTCCCTTAAAATACCACACCCCGAGAATCCATCTCGGCTCAAATCAATCAACAATAACAACAACAACCCAACAACATTAACAATCATTTCAAATGCCATTACAACAACAAATACACTACATATCATCATGTTATCACGCTGCACAAAAATTGGACAACATACTTATATACATATATAAATAATGTCTAAACGTTCTTTTACCTTCCAAGAATCATATTATACCAACTAAACATCAAATGCATATTTCCAACACAACAAAACATTAGATTACATCCACACACCTAATTCGGCCAACATATTACACATATGCATAAAAATGATTTTCATCCATTCCTTCACACTACAATGATCATAATACACCAACTAGGCCTCAATTCATAAAGTCCAACACAATACAACACTAAATACATACATGAACCCAATTCGGCCCCAACATGTCTACATATACATATAAATGATTTCCAATACCTTCTTCATTTTACAAAGATCATGTTATGCTAATCAAGCACCAATTCATAACTCCAACATCATACAACACAACATACCACATATACACCCACACGGCTTCATCACTCATACACACACCTCCATTCCAACATTCAATTCTTCATGATTTTCCTTCATTTCAACATACTACAACACACATTCATTTCAACATACTACAACACACATTCATTTCAACATACTACAACACACATAGAACCTTAATAACACATAAAACAAGATAAATGCTTACCTTATCACTTCAACCCTTCAATTGAGCTAGGGTTCCAAATCTTAAGGAAAGAAAGGCTTTCTTGCTCAAATAACACTTTCAAGCTACTTTGGGAACTCAATATATAAGGTTTGTAACATCAAAATAATTTTGGAATCGAAGAAAGTGAACTTTGATTTTTTCTCTGTGCTAACCCGAGAGGGTCTTTGGTGGTCTTCAAGTTCTTGAGTTTTTTTCTAAGTATGTAGATGTTTAAGGAATGAAAAGATAATCTTGAAGATATATATATATATTTATAGATATTCCAAGACTTGCCAAGTGTGGTCCACACTACACTTGGTCCAACCAAAATGTAGCACCATGCAAGGGCACTTCCAAAAATATCTTCAAGAACTCAAGTTTTAAAAATCCTACTTTAGTCCCCAAACTTTTTCTAATTGATCCAATTAAGGACATACGGGTCCTAACATCCTCCGCCCCTCTTAAGAACATTTATCTTCGAATGTCAAACTGGCCGTACAAAGCATGTAAACAACTTAGAGGGGAGTGTCCCTTCAACAACACATTTAATGTTTGAACATGTAGTTATCAAACAACAAAGTCTAGCAAAAGCTTAACTTACCTGCAGACACTTCAAATAAGTGAGGATATTTCTTCCGCATTTGCTTCTCTATTTTCCAGGTTATTTCTTCCTTGTTATTGTTTCTCCACGGTACCTTAACCGAAGCCATATCTCTATTTCGCAACCTATAGTACATAATAGTTCTTCTTCTGAAAGAGACTATATCTAACTTGTCAAGATAATAGTATGCTTTGGCTTCATTAGGAATCTATTGCAGATTGAAATATACTTGAGGGCTGGTGAAGTTATGGCTTTGTTTAGCTAACACATCAGCCACAAAATTGGTTTCCCTAAGAGTGTGTTTGCACTTAAAATCTTGCAGCTGGTTGATAGAATTTTTGTCTGATCAGTCCATGAGCAATGTTCCAAGGAGGGGTGGAGGGTTGCTAACTGATCCATTTATGTAACATCTCAGAATCTACCTCTAAAATAACCTTGTTGAATCCCGAACAAAGATTCCAGCCAATACCAAAAAGAGCAACCTCTAATTCAACATTGTTGTTAGTGCCCTCACCTAAAGGAGTAGCATATGCAAGCACCAATTCACCCACATGGTTCCTGATAATACCCCCAACACCTTTCCTACCTGGATTAGTTAAGGCACTGCCATCTGAGTTGAGCTTAAACTTTTGGGCATCGTTTTTGTAGTTAATATTCTACCATCTTATAATATAGTTCCTTAGAGGAAGATAATCAGTACTCACTCCACACGTATCAGCAAAAAAAAACTTCCAAACATTGCAAGGAAAGTGGCCAGGTATAAGTATTGAGCTTAGCATTCTCCCTTCTTTCCCTTAATAGATTCCAGGCAGAGGAAATGGTGAAATCACCATTGGCAGTCAGCTTCCATAAGGCCTTGTCTAGGCTACCATTATGAACAGGTAGTTGAATGTTCAATATAGCATCCACATACTGATGAGGTAGGCCTTGTCTAGGTTACCATTATGAACAGGTAGTTGAATGCTCAATATAGCATCCATATACTGAGGAGGTGCTACTTGTATGATCCTATCATGATTCCATTGGCCCTCATGAATAAATAAAGCCACTCTAGTATTATTGAGTCTGGTACTAACATTAGTGAAGTGAGCTAGAGGGCCACCCCTAACCAGTCATCCCACCAAAAATAATAGCTTCCTAGGTTGATTTTCCATTGGATATTAGGCTCCATCAGGTATTTGTTCTGCATCATATGTTTCCAGACTAGCGATTCTCCTGTATCCCATTTTTTTTGCCTATCGGATTAGATCTTTGACAATATTTAGCTCTTAGGAAATTACCCCAAAAAGTATTCTTAGTCCTAAGTGTCCACCAATGCTTGTAGGGGAAAGCTTTACAAACATCAGTAATCAACCTTACACCAATACCCCCTTCTTCATATGGAAAACTTAAATTTTCCCACGACAAAAAGACCAATGATATTTCTTCTTTTCATCTAACCAGTCCCAGAAGAAGTCAGCAGTGATGCTTTAAATCTGCCAGAGAGTTATAGAAGGAGGAGACATATCAGCAAAATAAATCACTTCTTGTCTACCAATGTATAGAGGACATCCCAAATAAGTTAATAGGATCCTTCTTCTGACTGAATCCAGTGATGCTTTACACCCTCTCACAAGTACTTTGAAGTGTATCAGAAGTGACTAAGAAATGGTTTTTGTTTCTATTTACCAGCTGACCTGAAACCCCCTCATAAGTAGATAAAGCATTCATGATTAATTCCAGAGATCTGCTAGTGCCTGAAGTGAAAATAATTACATCATCTGCAAAACGAAGATGGTCAATCGGAGGTCCTCTCTTCTCCATATAGAAACCAAGGTAATCAGGAACCTGATACAATCTATTAAGCAATCTAGATAACACTTCAGCTCCCAAAATGAACAAAGCTGGAGATAAGGGATCCCCCTTTGTTTGAGACCTCTAGTAGAATGAAAGAACCTATGTCTGGCCCCATTGATAATGATGGAGTAGGATCCCCCTTTGTTTGAGACCTCTAGTAGAATGAAAGAACCCATGTTTGGCCCCATTGATAATGACGGAGTACTAATTATTAGACATTATTATCCATACCACATCAGTGAACTACTACCAAATCCCATCCTTATCATCATAATGCAAACAAAAACCAGGAAATCCTATCGTATGCTTTAGCCATATCTAATTTGACAACCATATTCTCACCCTCCACAGCCATCTTAATCTGATGAGTAATCTCTTGGACAAGCATGGAAAACTTCTCCATAGAAGAAAGCCTGGATAGTGTTCAAAAGATCATGCTTGATAATGCTCCAACAGATTTGATAAAGATGATGATTGTACCCATCTGGACCAGCAGCTGAATGGGGACTCAAGGAGAGAATAACCTAAAGAAGTCCTTCTATTATAGGCATGGCTTGTAACATGAACCCTGACTGATTATTAGAGATCAACATAGGTAGTAAAGGAGCTAATCTCTTGCTAAGTAATTGGAGAAGATTTTGTTGATGCAATTGTTGAGACTGAAAGGTTGTAGGCATGGCTTGTAACACATTATTTCGTTCCTGATTTATCATATTAGGGATGCAGTTAATGACCTCCTCCTCAATATACCTTGCCTTACCAGAGAAACTTTTCTGAAAATGATCACATGCAAACATAGTAATTTCTTTATCACCCTGAATCCAGTCACCATCATCATTTTGCACTTTATGAATAAAAAGCCTTCTTCTTCTGCCTCTAATTAGAGCATGTAAATACAAGGTATTATCATTACCCTTCTTAAACCAATGAAGCTGAGACCTTTGTTTAAGGACAGATTCTTCAAGCTTTAAATACTTGATGTAATCAGCATTCAGCTTATGAAGATAACTTCTCTTGTCATCTGAATGGTAATTAATCAACTCATCTTCAGCAATCTTGATCTTTTCCTCAGACTCCTTGACCTTAACATAAATATCCCCAAACTACTCCTTGTACCAACTACTAAGAGTGGAAGAAAGCCTTTTTAGCTTTTGATGAAATACCCACATAGGATTGCCATCCACATCTCTATTCCAACATTCTTTAACATTGTCCACAAAAAAAGGATGTTAAGACCAACAAGGTTTAGAAGCTTGAATTACTCTAATGTACTCAAAATAGTCTCGCCTACCACTGCAGGCCTGCCTCTCTGGCCAGTGGGAGTCTTTCTCGGAGACATCGCAGAAATCAAAATTATCTTGTTAGAAAAGGGGTCAGCCTACTAACACCGCTCTAATGCATGACCTAAGATCAGAAAAAAAAAAGAGTAACATCCTAAATGTCCTGTAGCCTCCTGTTTATAAATGTGGTGCACGACATACCGATAAACAGGATTCTTCTAGACACGATCTGTGGACGCTCCGAGGACAAACCGCTCTGATACCACTTCTATCACGACCCATCCCCGGGGTCATGACAAGTGCCCGATTAGGGCACCTAAACATAAACGCAAAGCCAGATTATCACAGAGGTATCATTTTTACAGAAATTTTGGCAGAGTTTCCTTTGTTTTTCATAATAACCCAAATACCCTGCACGCAACAAAAAATCCCAACCAAACATTAAATATATATTCATACGGGCCGACAAGGCCACCACGGCAGATAAAGCCGCCCAACATACATATCATACATATATAGTCATACAAACTGGTGCAACCCATATACACAGGCGTCCACAGATCTCTAAACTAACAAACAAAATGATAGGATGGCATAGGGACCCGTCGTACCCTCGAATAAACGTATACACAAAAATAGTAAACAAGTGTATATACCCAGTGTAGGCTCTGAAACAAAGGGAGCACTTCAGACAGCAGGTGGAAATCCTAAGCTAGTGGATCACTAACCTGTACTCGGTACCTACGGGCATAAAACGCAGCCCCCGAAGCAAAGAGGGTCAGTATGAAATACGTACCTAATATGTAAAGCAGAATGTACAGAACATAAATCAAAGTAGTAGTCAAAATGGGAGTATGAAAATCAAATGCATATCCTAAATCATTAAAATGTTTATTTTAAAAATACCAAATCATGCCTAACGGACCGGAACGACGGCAGCTCCAGGCAGACGCCATCCACAGCGTAATGCCAGAAAGTTCAAATCCCCAAAAATCTCCGCCATATATCAAATGTAGGATAAGTGAGCCAGGGCGATCTTTGGCCCTGCACTCCACATATCACAACCATAGGATAAGTGAGCCAGGACGATCTTCGGCCCTGCACTCACTTTAGCCAGGGTGATCTTCGGCCCTGAACTCACAAGTGATAATGCCAACATATCAAAAGCCTAGCGCCTTATAGCCCCAGTCTAAACAAAGTCGGCCCATGGGTAAATCGACCAGCCATATTCAGCCTAACGCCGGAATGTATAGATATATATATATATATATCATAATATGCACGACAATAATCGGCCTGGGAATCGATGAATGATATCATAATAGGGACGAGTAGAGTCATGAGAAATCATATGCACATAATCAGTATCATGAGTCCAAAAGGTATGTAAAATGTTTATATTTGGAATCAAAATAATTTTTATTCCCAACCTCTTTCAAAGTTACCAGAATTTGCATAAAAGGGTGTCGCAGGTCCCACGATCGATGAAAACCCGAACTAGCCTAACTTAGGAGGAACGTACTTAACCCAGATCATACAAACTACTACAAAATATTTCAAAATGGTTTTCAAGACAATTCGGGCTTTTCAAACTATTAGAAAATATATTCTTTGAAACTTGTCAAATTTTACATGTTTTCACAAGTTATTAACTTTAAGCACACAGTAGTCAAGAATATAACTAATTTTTATAAAAATGCTAAGGAATAAACATAGGTCATACTTAAGTCCAAATTGCGAGGAAAGGGAATCTTTCGTGATTTATATCATTATCTACGTTTAACTAAGTCATACTAAGGAGGAAAATGCTTTACATACCTAATACACTCTCAAAAATGATTCAAACGCAATCCAAATCCAATCTATGCTTCAATACGCCCAAAATCTTCATATTCCGGCCAAATTTTCCTGCAGATTAAGAACTGCCTTTAATACCATTGGATCTGGGAATAGCAACTTCTTGCCTTCATCTAAGAGGTACCCATATGTGGGGGTAAATTACAGTTATCCAAACTTGCAGGTCAGAATTCTGGAAAATAAGACTGTAGCCAGAACTGCAGCAAGAGCAAATGCCAATTGTTGCATTCCTTGATCATGTTTAAAGAAGAGTCACAAAATGCATCCTCCCTGAGCCCTATAAACAGAAAAGATACATGTCTTTTCTCTGTCACAACCATTTCTCCTTCTCGCATTGAATAATTTATAGCACTGGCTTCTTATCCATGTGGCCTAAGTCCTATCTACATAATAATATCTAGTAATGTTGGCCCATCAAACCAAATATGAAGTGGAACGAGTCTGTGGAGATTGACCAATAGCACAAGGCAGCATACAGAAGGTTTTCGTCTATGGGATCCTAATCTTTTGGTAACTTACTAACATCATATATATCAGCTGATTTATAGACCTGCCCTTTGGTCTTCTCAACTTTATCTTCCCAATCAATCCATCTTTTAGTTATTGAATATAATGAATTACTTATCTCCAAAGTTATTAGACCGCACAAAGTGCAGGAGTAGGTTCTCTACTTCAGCTAAGGGGTGAAGAGGAGAGAGCTCTAGAGGAAACGCATTCTTAAAGCATGGAACTGATATAAAATTAGAGAGTATCCAAAAATAATAACAAATGTCTTATCAACAATCAGCTCTTGAATCATGTTTCTAGTGAAGACTTATCAAATTAGTCAAAGCAATTCCAATAACATACAACTCTACACAACGTATACATAGAACCTTAATAACACATAAATTCTAACCTTATCACTTCAACCCGTCAATTGAGCTAGGGTTCCAAACAACTAAGTGTTGTTTAAGTCTTGAAATAAAATTCAAGACAAGACCAACATACATATATATCTATAAGTAAGATTTTGGTCCACTTACCCACTTGGGCCAATAGGAAAGCAACACCATGCAAGGGCACTTCCAAAAATATCTTCAAGAACTCAAGTTGTAAAAATCCCACTTTAATCCCCAAACTTTTTCTAATTGATCCGATTAAGGACATACGAGTCCTAACACAAGTTGCAAAAGTCTTATATTCCTGTGTGATTCGACCCTAACCTTGGTTAGACATTGATGACCGTTTTTACTTTAAAAAGAGGTGATCATATTGGTTTGTGGATCCACGGGTAATCAATCGGGCCTCAGCCCCCCTAAGTATCTTTTATCAACTAGGTCTTTGACCCTATGTTGGAACGTAAAACTAATCCACATACGTACATGTGTAATGATAGGATGAATCCCCTTAGCATAGTCAATAAGGTCTTAGACTCGAATACAGTCACGGGGTCCCTGCCCCTAAAATATTAGCAAGTGCTCAGACACCTTCAGAATAGGCACTTGGGTTGGATGTGGTCATCAAAGACTCGGACCATGGAGTGCGTCATCCGTGTCTCAAATACTCTGACGAGGTCACTGGTGACTCTGACCATGGGATGTGTCATTTAGGTCTTATTGCATAGGATTAGTCAATCTCTCCCTGTTGTATCTGGATTCGGACCTCCAAAGTCATTTCATCCTTCACAATAAGAATCACACCACTCTAACCACACATAACTAATCAGATAATGACAAATAACCCCATTCCCAGGTACGGAGAAAACTCGTATATAGCAGCTAAAAACAATGTACAATAGTATATATGTGTGTAGATATTACCAACCAGTGTAACCCAGGCCTAACGAGGCCAGTTACGCCATAATCCAGCAAACCGCAGGTAATAAGAGTAAAGGGGGGCAACTATTTCTCTATCACAAGTATCTACACCAGAACCAATTCACAGCATGACATATAATCAACAAATAGCCTCACAGATAGCATATCTCAATAGCATCACGAAACATACCAACACAAATAAGAATTAGGTCAAAATGTATACCTGCCCTATGGCATCAGCCTGTATACATCCCTTAGTAGGCCTCCAACTAATCAATAATGACAACCAATATTGAATTACAGCTAATAGAACTACCAACATATGGGTACAACCCCGCAACATCATATACTATGCACATGCAGTAAACCAGTCACATTTCACACATTCTAGCCTAACATGCATATATCCCAATTCAGTCTAAGCTTTAGGGAAACCCAAGCCTACTTGGCAACTGGCGTATCACATCCTAAGTCAATTTAGCTAAGCTTTTCCATTCTTAATCACTTCTCGATGTTGCTCTGCTATTAAAATACAATTCACAAGATTAACATAGTCATATTGGCTATAACATCTTGAGAAACGAGTGAAATTATGTTAATAGCACCTAAAATGGGGAAAAATAGGGCGCACACCCAAAATCAAAAATAAATCCCCAAAAAATAATCCCTACATCACCCTTAGTCTACAACCAGAAATTTGGCCCAAAAAGGACCCTAGAAGGATGACAAATGGCTCAAAAATGAAATTAAATTCTTTAGTGGAAAATATTTCTTTCAAAACTTTCTCAGTCAATTTTTACAAAAACTAGCTAAATTCAACATAATCCAAGCATACCACAGCATTCCTCTCGGAACATAGAATAACTTACACTCAAATTTTACTTAATTCCATCAAGAATCGGCCAAGATATTGAAATATAAAGATTTCACACATTTTAAGAATATAATTAGTTAAAATAGTGCTTTTACCTCAAAATATGTGCCAAAATTCAAATCCAACACCACCATACCTTTCCTTGCAAAAATTTGAGTCACCTAAGTCTTTGAATTTTCAAAAATGGAGTTTTGAAACAAAAGTTACGCTTGCGGGATATTTAGAAAAGTGGCTATATGTGAGGGGCTGAAGCCTATATACAGGCCAACCCCATAAAACGCTGTGAATATGGAGCTCTGGAGGTTGCCCCCTTCTCCACAAATGTGGAGCTCTGACCGTTGTACTTTTACGAACGTGCCCAACTCTCGTAAAAGTGGAGGGTTGTTTCTCTGGTATTGCACTAGCTATTTTAAAAGCGTCCCTAGGGCATTCGAGAGGCATTCAGTGTCTGTTTTATGCAAACAAATAGTGTAACCATATGAATTTTGACATTACAAATCCAATAGTGTCGTTAAAATTCCCAATGAAGCCCCCCCCAGAAAAAATGAGGGTTCTACTTCTTTCTGGTTAATTTTATCTAAAAGAACTAAGGGGGTGAAAACGCAACAAGATGGCCCTATCAACTGAGGAAGGGTCATTTTAGACTATTTTTGATGTTTCAAAGCTAGACACGCCATTAGATTTCCATTTCGAATGCGTTTATCTAGGTTTTTATAGAAAAATACTTTTAGCTTCTAGTTGAACTCATTTTGCAACTTTTGGCTCAAATTCATACCGGGACCATCCATCCTCATAATAACTAACCTCTTAGCCTAAATTGACCATTTCCAAACTGATGGAGCCGTTCAAATTCAATTCTGAGGCTATTTACTAGGTTTTTATCGTAAATATCACTTTTTACCATTAGAACTTCTCATTCACTTACAAATTCACTCAATTCACAACCAATTCAACCTATAATATTCGAATAGTCCCAATTATCCATAAATGATCCAAGGTTACTATATGTAAGCTCAAATTAGCAGAAAAACAACAGAAATATAGAATTGACACAGAGGCTCATTACAACATTCCCCTCTTATAAAACTTTCATCTACAAAAGTAAAATAAAGGCATACTTGATGGCTCAAATAGGCTAGAGTATTTCTCTCGCATCTGTGCCTCTGTCTCCCAGGTAGCCTCCTTAATCGTATGGTAATGCCACTGCACCTTATCCATCAGTATAACCATGGAGCGTAAGTACCTAGTATCGTTGGCTAGAATGGTCATTTGCTCCTCGACAAATGTCAGAAGGTCATCTAACTCAACTGAACCATACAGCAACATATGGGACTCATCTAGGATTTATAGGTGCAACATCAACATATGGAATTTGGCTTTATGGAAGAGTAAGCTAGAGGTAGGGCCAAATCATAAGCAACTTGCCCCACCCATATCTGGATCACAAAAGGCCCGATGTATCAGGGGCTCAACTTAACCCAACTCCCAAACTGCTTGACCCTTTTTAGGGGTGACACTCTAAGAAATACTCGATCTCTAGCATCAAAATATAAAAATAGGCACTTGTGGCCGACACAAATCTAGTGCTGACAATGAGTTATCCTTAGTGTATCCTATATAGCATGGACCCTAGCTAGGGCAACCAGCAACAAATTTGTTCTGTATAAACTTAGCTTTATAGGCTCAAACTACCCATTCGGTATATGATATTGTTGGCCATACAATGCCTCAAACTAGGCCATCTAACTACTTGTATGATAGCTATTATTATAGGAAAACTCAGGTAATGGTAGAAATTGATCCTAAAGATCCCTCCAAACTCTAACATACAAGTCTACAACATGTCCTTGAAAACTTGTATAGTGCGCTTGGACTGGTCATCATTTTGGGGTGAAATACTATGCACAGATCAACTCGGGTGCCGAACACTCACTTAAAAGCTCTAAAATTTTAAGGTAAACTATGACCTAATCAAATATGATAGATACAGGCACCCCATGCAACTAGACTATCCCCTGAATCTTGACCTGCACCATGGGAAGTTACTGAACGTAGGGGGTGAGTACCAAAAAAGAAAGCTAATAGGCATCAGTACCAAAAAAAGGCACCCAATAATCTAAATATGGACTAACCACATTGCACTGAAGGTAGAATAGACCAGAAGGAAGTATGCAACTTACTCAATCGATAACCTATCACCCAAATGATATCATAACCCCCGGAAGTAGGAGGGAGCCCAACAACAAAGTCCGTATATGTTGCCACTTCCAATTTTAAATGGGTAATTATTAAAGTGTCCTACTGGATTGTTGGTGATTAGCCTTTACTTTCTAGCAATTGATGCAACACAACACATAATCTGTAATATTTCCCTTTATACTATCTCACCTATAATGTTATCTCAGATCTTGATACATCTTAACTCTACCTAGATGAATAGAATATCAAGAGACACGTATCTCCTACAGGATCAATGGTATCAAATTCCCTACCCTAGGGACACACACTCGATAATCAATTCTAAGGGGCCTGTCTAAATCAACTGTAGTTTGACCACCAAAACTCTATAATACCCTATCTCGGAGACCCATTAATGACTCATCCTTAAACTGTTGGACCTTGATCTGATCAATCAGTGAATACTGAGTCCCGATAAAGGCCAATACTTAGTTAGAGTCTAAAATATCCAATTACACTAACCTATTAGATAGGGACTGAATGTCTAAAGCTAACGGTTGCTCCTTTGCTAGCAGGTATGATATGCTACCCATACTCATTGTTTTTCGAATCAAGGAATCCTCTACCATGTTTGCCTTGCTAGGATGGTATAAATTGGAAAGATTGTAGCTAGCTAGCAACTCAACCCACCATTTTTGGCAGGAATTCAAGTCTCGTTGAGTCATAATATATTGTTAGCTCCGAGTCTGCATAAACATAAGAATGGATGCCATAGATAATGCCTCTAGATCATTGTGTAAACACTACCACTGCCAACTCTAAGTCATGCATAGGGTAGTTATGCTCGTGGGCTCATAATTAATGAGAGGCATAAGCAATAGCTTGACCCTGCTGCATCAATACATAGCCTAGCCCAATATGGAATGCATCATAATGTATGACAAAGCTCTCTCCCTCAACAAGGATGGTAAAAGTAAGAGGACTAGTCAGCAACTCCTTCAATCTTAGAAAGATGGCCTCACAC
>DF360245.1:26748-44416 GCA_000787875.1 Solanum virginianum | reverse complement strand
TTCAATCTTAGAAAGATGGCCTCACACTTATCGGAACACACAAGTGGTTCCCTCTGATGAGTTAACTTAGTCAATGGAGCAACATTGGTGGAGAAACCCTCAACAAACCATTTGTATTACCCTGCTAACCTGACAAAGCTCTGAATCTCTAATAATGAAGTAGGCCTAGGCCAACCATGAATTGCCTCCACCTTAGCCGAATCCACCCTAATACCCTCATTGGACATAACGTGCTCCAAGAAAGTCATAGACTCAAGCTAAAACTAACATTTAAAGAATTTCGAATATAGCCTGTGATCCCTGTGTCTATGCACAATCCAGAGGTATTAGGTATGTTGCTCTAGAATCTATGAATATGCCAGAATATCATCAACGAAGACCATGACAAATGACTCCAAATACGGCTGAAGTACTAGAGTTATCAAGTCCATAAATGTTGTAGGGCTGGAATCTCTAGAGCAGTAGGCTCTACTAGTTACTGGACTAGAGGAGCTACGATGCCGCTACACCCTGTTATAGGGCTCCGAGTGCTGCTAGGAACTATCTGATGATCGCCTACACCTTTGGTGTAACTACAAAAGTGGCTGGGGGAACTGGTGCCTCTTGCTATGGCAAAGTTGGGGCACATGGTCTCTGCTCGATAGCCTTTGGAGGGTCCTCTCTGCTGTATTTTAAGTGCAGCCCTACCCCATCCCCAGCTCTATTCGTTATGCACCATATCTACAAAAAATGGACAAAGTCATATTCTCAAAAATCAATAGACAATTAAAATTATCACACAATAAGAACCAACAACATACAAAATTAATTAAACATCCCATACGTCTTTGGATTTAAGTTACAAATGTCTTGACACCTATCCATAAGACTCTACTAGACGACAACTTTGTACTGCTAAGACCAGTGAACCTTAAGCTCTGATACCAACTTATCACAACCCAGTACCAATCACGATGGCGCCTATTAGATCTCACCTATAGGCAAGCCAATTACCTAACCCTAAGGTACCTATTCCAGATTTCTAGTCATAATATAACAAATACAGCATTGTAATACCATAACCTACCCAGAACTTGGAATTTAACTGTATACAACTACAGTAGATATAAGTACATAGCCATATATATATAAATAAAATATCCATAATAATATACCAAACTGAGAGTGCTCCAATGAAATAAAAGCCACAACTATACAAGGTCAATGTCTGGATATAAAATATGGCCATCAAAAAGAAAGAAGACTACAAAGTAGCCAGCATTGTTGATGCTCATCAAAAGTCTCCTGGGCGCTCCTAAATCTCTCAAAACTCAATACCCGTGGCTAGAATCTTGACCTGCACCATGGGAAGTTACTGAACGTAGGGGGTGAGTACCAAAAAAGAAAGCTAATAGGCATCAGTACCAAAAAAAGGCACCCAATAGGCATCATCAACCAACTAAGTGAAATTGTATACATAAATAAAGCTCAAATGTAGAAAACTACAAAAAATCTAGTAAATCAACCCTAAATCAAGGGAGAAGCACACCAAAAAATCACTAAAACCCCAATTGTACCAATTAAGGCAAAGTCCAATCATACCGATAGGCAAAGGGCAAAGTAGGACCACACCATAACTATCATCAATATGAATCATACTATTGTATGCGAGTGTAGGGCCCTAGTAATTGTGCATGTAGAACACTTGAGCCCCAAAAGCTCAAAAAGTACACTCACACATAATTTAGCCAACAGAATATTGCGAAACCCAATAGAACTACTATAGGGCCCAAGTCTTAACATCATATGGTCAAAGGGTCAAGCTGTAGGAGAAATAACCCCTCTAACATTATCAACAAGTTCCCACCCAAAAGATAAATCAATAGAGGCCTAGCTCTAAAATTTAATCAATGTGATCCTAGACCCTAAAATATTAGCAAGTCTTTGGACCTTTTTAGAATCGGTACCCAAGTCTCAGACACTTGGATGTAGCCATCGGAGACTCACACTATAATGCACGTCACCTGGGTCTCAAACACTCGGACATAGCCATAGGAGACTAGGACCATGGGGTGCATCAGCTAGGTCACGGAGCATATGAATAGTCAGTCTATTTTTAGTCTATCCTAATTCAAAACTCTAAAGACTTATCTTCCCTCAAGACAAGAATCACACCTCTCTAATAAGACATAACTATCATCTTATGCAGATAATGACAGATAAACCCATCCTCAAGTACAAAGAACACCCACACATTGTAGCTAATAGTGTATGAGAGTATATATGTGTGTACATGTCACTAACAAGTGGTACCCAGGCCTAATAGGGCTAATTAAACCATAATCTAGCTAACCAAAGGTAATGAGAGTAAGGCAGGGCAACTACAGATCTATCACAAGTATCTACACAAGAACCAAGTCATAGCGTAGCATATCATCACTACACAATCTCACAGAAAGCATATCTTAGTCGCATCAAGAAAAATACTCAGAGATAAGAATTTAGTCAAAATACATACTTGCCCCATGACATAAGCCCATATACGACCATTATCAGGCCTCCCTGTGGTCAATAATCTTGACTAATACCAAATTATGGCTAATACAACTACTAACATATGGGTACAATGTGCAATATCATTTACTACACACATGAAGTATAGCCAGTTACAGACCACACATTCTAGACTAACATATATATATCCAAACATACGTAAGGTCTAGGGAAAGCCTAGTCCACCTGCCAGATGATATCGCACGTCCTAAATCAATCCAGCTGAGCTTTTTCCTTCTTATTTGCTTTCAACACTACTCCATTTTTAAAATATAATTTAGCATGTTAATACGATCATATTGGTCATAACATCTTGAGAAATGGGTGAAATTATGTTAATAGCACCTAAATTGGGGAAAAATAGCACTCACACCCAAAATCCTAAGCAAATCCCCAAAACGTGATACCCACATCACCTCGAGTCTACAGCTAAAAACTTTGCACAAAATGGACCCCAGAAGGTCAAGAAATGGCTCAAAAAGAAAATTAAATTTTCTACGAAAAATTATTTTTTCCAAAACTTCTCGGTCAATTTTTATGGAAACCAGCTAAATTCAATGAAATCCAAGCATACCAAAACATTTCTCTTAGAACGTAGGACAACTTAGACTCAAATATTACTTAATTCCAACAAGAATCAGCCGAGATATTGAAATGTGAAGTTTTCACATATTTTAAGAATATAATAAGTTATAATAGTATTTTTACCCTAAAACATATGTTAGTATCTAAATCAAACGCTACCACAACACTCATTGCAAAAATATAAGTCACATAGGCTTTTTAATCATCAAAAATAAAGTTCTGAAACAAAAGTTACGCTTGTGGGAAGTTTGGAAAAGTGGTTGTTCGCGAAGAGTCTAATGACTATATATAGGCCACCCCGTAAGCATACATGAATATGGACCAAGCTCTAAGAAGATGAAGCTCTAAAGGCTTCCCCCTTCTCCATGAATACGGGCATGAATCCGTGAACGCGAAGCTCTGTCCTCTGTCCTTTCGTAAACATGCCCCAACCATCCGCGAATGCAAAAGGTTATTTTCTTGTGATGCACCAGCAATTTTAAAAACTTCCCTAGGGCATTCTCGAGGTGTTTGATGTGAGTTTAACATAATCAAATAGTGTAGCCACATGGATTTTGACATTACAGATTCAATGGTGCGGTAAAAATTCCCAACGGAACACCCTAGATGAAAATGAGGGTCCCACTTATTTTTGACTAATTTTATCTAAAAGAACTAAAGGGCTCAAAATGAAACTGGATGCTCTCGTCAACTGCCGAAGGATCGTTTAAGACTATTTTCAATTTCTGGAGGTGACCATGCCATCAAATTTTTATTTCAAATGTGTTTAGCAAGGTTTCTATAGAAAATTACATTTTAGCTTTTAGTTGAACTCATTTTACAACATTTGGCTCAAATTTATGCCGAGACCCTTCACCCAACCCTCGGACCAAAAACCTCCTAACTTAAATTCACTATTACAAAATTGATGGCACTATCAAAATCTAATTTCAAGGTCATTTGTTAGGGTTTTATCAAAAATCTCTTTACCATTATAAATTCTCATTAACTTGTAAATCTACACAATTCATGGCCAGATCACCTTGTAACCATTCCAACATTCCCAATAAGTCATATAAGGCCTAATGCTACTATACCTAAGCTCAAATTAGAAGAAAAATCACTAAAATACAAAACTGACCTAGAGAATCATTATATGGACTAAATTCGTCCATGTGCACTACGTGTTCATTGAATTGAGTTTTGAGTTCCCATGATGTAAATTTGTAATCATCTATACATCTATAGAGTTCTTGAAAATATATTTAAATATGTATCAATAACGTTGTTGATATTCAATATTTGATGTATTCATTCATGTCTTGATTAACATGAACCTTACTTAAATATAGTATTCCATATTTAATACATTGATTGAGTTTGAAAGCATGATTTGTTAATTCTTGAATGAGACTGAGTCCAATAGGAGTTGAGTATGACAAGTCTTTAAAAATTGTCATATTTTAAACTTGTGTCTTTCAGTCTAAATAAATGTTTTACGATAGAGTTTTGAAAAGTATGAAAGAGTTTAAACACATGTTTTAAATGAACGAGTTTGATTTGATTACTGAGATAAGAGTGAGTTATATTGGAGTCCAATAAGATTAGATGAGATGATTTGTTTTGAGAGATTAGATTGAGCATATAAGCATATTGACTTATTTGGAAGTAGTATTGAGTACTGATATGGAAAAATGTAAGTAACAATTCAAATCTCATAAATTACATAGCCAGCATAGGATAAAGGTTATGCCTCTTTTGTTCCAACAGTGGAATTTGATTAATTAAGGATATAATGAGGTTGATTGACTGTTACCCGTATAAGGTATTAGATGACTGCAATAATGTCGTGCAAACCACTCTATCATCACTAGCTCATAAGTGATGGTTATTGATTAGAGAAACTCCCTAGTAATGAATGGATAGATTTGATGAAAAATTTCATATTATTCTATTTTCAAAGCATTGTTTGTTCCTAAACTTGGATACCATCTTAAGTTGATTTGAGGTATTTTTAGAGTGGCATTTCCTGAGTTAAGTTGCTTGGTATTGGGTTTTTTTTCATACTTTCCTTTAATCTATTTTATATACCATACATTTGGTGTACTACCATCATTTGGTGATACATCATTTTACTATATTGATGTAGGGTCTAGAGATAATCAACAAGCAATCCATTGCAAATTCGTTCCTTTCTTGATATTTGTGAGATTTCCTTGATTTTAGAGAAATCATATTTTCTTTATCCATTACCTAAATATTTTCTGTTAAAGCAGCCACGGGCTTGTCATCGATACTTTCTTAATAGTTGGTAGAGGCTTCATAGACATAAATTAAGTAGATTATAGCTTTTTTTTTTTGCAAAACTATTTGGTATGAGATTGAGGTAATTTTAAGTTGTTTATTTTCTAAATTGTTCCTCATTAAGCATCAATTGGTTAGCCTACTTTAATGTCTCTTTATTATTGAATTGAGTCCTTTGTCGAATAATTAAATAAGTTATCAGGACAAGTGGTTCACTTGGATACTATCAATGGGTTTCAAAGTGCCAGCTATGACTCGAGTATCATCCTACAGCATGATAAAATCGATATTATATATGAAGGCTCAAGTGGTCCAAGGTGTCTAGGAAGTCGTATCTAGTAGAATTTTGCTTATGGGTATATCATGCACTACACATATAATCAGGAGGCTATTGAACATTTAGAATTGTCTTAATTCTTGCACATTCTGATTTTATACAATGGAGTATGTCTCTATAAAATCTCATTCTAAGTTGTTCTTTTACGTATTATAGATCACCTCTCCTAAATGTACCGCCATCCAAAGGAACACCACCAATACCAAAGTCTTGCCAGTTATTGTGCCTACTAGTATTAATATGCAGACAAGAACTAGGGCTCGTGTAACTAAGGCTGAGAATGACAATGGGACCTATAAAGTCCCTCAGATACCTATTGTACAACTTGCCTAAATTTTTTAAGTGAACCCTGAACCCTAAACCTGAACCCTGAACCTTACTACTCAGGCAACTCTAAATTTAGAGGCAGATTTCAGAGTTGTTATTATGCTTACCCAGTTGGTTGCTGCTCAGAGTTGTAGCTAAAGTGATCTAGCTACTAAATCTAGTTCTAAAGAGTCATCTACTATCATGAGGATCTTAGATTTTCTATAGATGAGTCAACTGATTTTCACGGGATCTAAGGTTAAGGAGGTTCATCAGAACTTTATTCATGAAATATAGAACATCATGAAAGCCATGCGTGCTACTAATATAGAGGGAGTTGAGATTTTTCCCTATCACCTCAATAATGTTATGAATAAATAGTATAATTAATGGGAGGAGAGTTATGATTAGGATATTGAGCCTGCTATTTTTGATGAGTTGAGAGTTCATTCCTTGATCACTACATTCCCCAAGAGGTGAGGGAAGCAAAGATTGTGGAGTTAGTAAATTTGAAACAAGATAGGTTAATTGTCAAGAATTACAATTTCAAGATCATTTAGCTATCTAGATATCCTCCAAAAGATGTTTCAAGATGTGAGATCTATCATAATGAAGTTTGTCTTTAGATTGGGCAAACATGTGAAGGAGTGTAAGGTGGCATCATTGATTTTTAACATGGATATTTCTAAACTTGTCATGTATGCTCACTAGGTTAAGGATGATAAAAAGAAGGATAGATAGTAGAACTTGATTGAGAAAACCAAATTAGTTGGACATGAGAGTGATCAGAAGTAGGGTGAAGGAAAAAGTCTTTCTTATAGCAGATATGTTCTAGCTGTGCACCATCATTAGCAAGTGCAATGGCACCAAACAATAAGTATAACTAAAATTCACAGAGTCAACCAAATGTTTGAGTTCAGAGTTCTCAATCCTAAGAAAGTATGTCTCAAGGTTAGAAAGGTAGCTACCTCATGGTAAATGTGATTAATTCTATTTGAAAGGATGCTGAAAGGATGCTGAAAGGAAGCCAAAATTGTTACAAATGTGGTCAGATGAGCCATTTTCATCAAGAGTGTCTAATGTGGGGCAAAAAAGTCCAATCTTCGAGTAGAGGCAGAGGTTCAAACCATTTGTATACTATGGATATTTGCCAGGATTAGGAGAATTCACTAGATGTTGTCACATGTACGCTTGGAGTCTTTTCTTTTAATCTCTATGATTTGCCTTATTCAAGTGTCACTTTATGTTTTGTGACCCAACATGTGGCTGATAAGTTTGAGATTCTTCTTGAGTATCTTCTTGAACCCTTTAGTATGTGTACTCCTACTGGTGAGTCTATCCTAGATGATAGGGTCTATAGAGATTGTATGTGTCTGTCTTTAGTAGAGATACCATGGCTTACTTAACTGAGTTAGAGATGGTTGATATTAATTTGATTCTTGGCATAAATTGGTTTTATTCTTGTTATGCCTATTTTGATCGTAGAACTCAAATTATCAAGTTTTAGTTTTTGAATAATTGGTTATAAAGTGGAAGGGAAATCAGTAGTGTAGGGTTAATTTATTTCATACCTTAGGGCTAGAAAATTAATTTTTTAAGTAGTTTATCTACCATTTAGTTTGAGTTATAGATGATAGTTTGGAGACTCCATCCCTTGAGTAAATTCTTATAGTCAATGAGTTTCCCAAACTCTTTCCTGATGAGCTGCCAAGAGTCCCTCCGGATAGGGAAATAGACTTTAGGATCTATGTTCTCCCTAATATGCAAGCTATCTCTGTTCTTCTATAAAGAATAGCCCATACTGAGTTGAAAGAGTAGAAAGAGCAGTCAAAAGATTTGTTAGACAAAGGATTCATTAGGTCAAGGGTCTCTTCTAGGGGCGCTCCTATCCCATTTGTACAAAAGAAAGATGGATCTCTTAGATATGCATTGATCACAACTAGCTGAATAAGGTTACCATTGAGAATAAGTATATATTTCTAAGGATAGATGACATGTTTGACTAATTTTATGATGCCACATATTTCTGTAAGATAGACCTTCTATGAAACTATCAACAGTTTGAAGTGAGAGATTGTAACGTCTCGAAGACGACCATCCAAAACCATTACAGTCATTTTTAGTTTCATCTTATGTCTGTTGGTTTAAATTATGCACTTGCATCATTCATGGATCTTATGAATTAGGTACTTAAGCTATGTTTGGATATGTTTGTGAATATGTTTATAGATGGCATTTTAGTCTATTCATGAAATAAGGAAGAGCATGTTAACCATCTCTAAGTTGTTTTTTAAAACTCAAGGATAGGGAGTTATATGTTAACTTGTTAATGTGTTAAATCTTGCTTTAGTGGCATTACTTGGCCACATCATATCTGTTGGAAGTATTCAGATGGACACTTAGAAAATTAAGGCAATGAAGAATTGACCCGAACCACATCCCCCACTAACATAAGGAGTTTCTTAGGTTTGGCTGATTACTATAGAAGGTTTGTTGACAGGTTTTCATTCATATTAGCCTATTGACTAAATTTACTTAAAAGAAGGCTAAGTCCTAATGGAAGATATGTGTGAGAATAGGTTCTAAGAGTTTAAAACTAGATTGACAACAACTTCATTATTTTGCCTATCTAATGTAACAGATGGTTTTGTCATCTATTATGATGCATATTAAGTTTAATTGGATTATGTATTAATATAGGGAAGTGAGGTTGTAGGTTATATTTTTTGATAGATTAAGATTCATGAGAGGAATTATCCGTCCCATGACCTCAAGTTAGCAATAGTAGTATTTTCTCTCAAGATTTGGTACCACTATTTGTGCTAGGTACATTTGGATGTGTTCATTGACCACAAGAGTCAACAATATGCCTTCAGTTTGAAAGATTTCAACTTTTAACAAAGAATGTAGCTTGAATTTCTCAAGAACTATGATATGAGCATCATTACCACCCAAGTAAGTTGAATAATTTTGTCGATGCTCTTAGAAGAATGTATATAGATAGTAACACTCATATTGAAAAGGGGATAAGGCAATTGGTAAGGATGTCCATAGGGTTCTATGATTGGGAGTTCCACTTGTTGATTCTGAGGAAGCTAGATTTGTTGTTCAGGATGGTGTAGAATAATCTCTTATTGTGGAGGTGAAAGAGAAGAAATATAAAGATCTTATCCTACAACTACAAGAAGATGTGCATTGATAAAATATAGTGGCTTTTGCAAAAAAAGGAGATGAAGCATTAAGGTATCAAGGTAGATTATGTGTCCTAACATGGATGAGCTCATGGATAGAATCATGAAAAAGGATCATAACTGTAAATATGCCATAATGGATAGAATCATAGAAGAGGATCATAACTCTAAGTATTCCATCCATCCATGTATAACAAAGATATACCATAATTTAAAGGATGTTTATTGGTGGAATAGTATGAAGATGGATATCAAAGACTATGTTTTAAAGTACCACAATTGCAAACAAGTACTGGTTAAGTATTAAAGGCCATGTGATTTAGCACAAAACATAGAGATTCTAAAATATAAATGGGATATTATAAATATGGACTTTATCATTATCTTATCGTGATCTTGCAAACAACATGATTCAATTTGGGCGATTATAAATATGATGATCAAATTGGCCAATTTCTTGGCAATTAAGATGACTTCCACTATCAAGGACTATGCTAGATTTTATATATATAAGAGATATTCAAACTTTATGGAGTTTCTTTGTCTATCTAGTGATATAGAGAAGTCTAGTTCACTACTTAGTTTTGGAAGTCTTTCCAGAAAGGTCTAAGTTCAAAGGTGAATCATAGTACTGCTCTTCATCCTCTAGGAGATGGCCAAGTAGAGCATACAATTATGACCTTTTAAATGGATAGGGTAATTATGAAACCATGGCCAATGTATCTGGTGGCTTGGAGGATATTTTGAGATCTTGCATCATTGACTTCAGGTGTAATTAGGTTGACCACTTGCCTTTTATTGAGTTTTCGTACAATAACAATTATCATTCAATCAAGCAAATTGTTCCTTATAAGGCCTTGTATGGGAAAAGATATAGATCATTAATTTGTTGGTTTGAAGATAGTGAAATTGAGTTGATTAGACTTGATTTAGTTTATCAAACTATCAAAAAGGTGAAAATCATTCAAGAAAGGTTAAAAACTACACTTAGCTATCAAAATTCCTACGTTGAGTTAAAAGAAGAGATTTAGAGTTTTATGCAAATAATTAGCTATATTTAAAGATTTCACCCACGAAAGGTCTCATAAGATTTTGAAATAAAGGGAAACTAAGTCCCCATAATATTGATCTGTATCAAATTATAAGGCAAGTTATCTTTAGAATTAGTTGTTATTCATCCTATGTTTCATATTTAGATATTAGAGAAGTATTTGGGTGATCCATCATAGGTGGTTCCTATCGAGAGTGTTGGAATAACTGATAGTTTCTCTTATTAGGATATTTTGGTCCAAATCCTTGGTTACGAAGTTTGCAAATTGAGGACCAAAGAGGTAGAATCAATCAAAGTTTTGTAGAAAACTAAATTCGTTAAAGAAATGACATGGGAGCTGAAGAAGATATGAAAGTTGAGTACCCATATCTATTCGTGTCTATTAATGATAATGTTGAAGGTAATGTTCCAATTAAAGAATTCTAAGTTTGAAGTCTAGTTTTTGATATTTGAGTTATTGAGTGTGTGAGTATGTGAGTTCTTGACTGCATTTATGCATTGATATGTCTCTCAGATCAACCATCCTTTGATGATAAATAGTCCTAAGGGAGAGATATTGTAACAACCCCCTTCCCAAATATGTTTACTTAGAAACTCCAAAAGGTTCAGGAATTTAATCTAGTTGTACTAATAGTTGGGGTATATGTACTACATGTATGATATATATATTTCTATGAACCATAGATTGGGGCTTGTGGAACCTACCTTGAAGTGTGATGTCTAGTTCCTTTCTAAGAGATGGTTCTATAACATCTAGAACATTCTACCTTCGTATTTGGCTTTCATAGACCAACTCTTGAAACCCTAATATTAAGTTAGATTTCCATAAGACTAGTCTACAATTTGTATAATGTTCTATAGACCATGGACCAGATTGCATAGCCTAGTCCAATGATTAGGACCTATTTTACAAAGATGAATTATAGATATCATGGATCATTCTACGACTTGTCCTGCTTATTCGTAGTCTAACAGTATTAATTTACACTTCTTTGAATCTCTTCTATGAGCATGTTCCTATGCTGGTAGAAGACCTTATAGCTCATAGTTCCCAAGCCCAAAACATAGCTATAGTACTTTTAGTATGAACTACTATGATATGCCCATAGAAAGGTCTACAACCCATAGAAGGTGATTATAGACCTAAGATTAGAAACCAAGAAAATTAACCTTATTTCTACAATAAGCTTGTACAACCCATAAAATGAAGCATGACACATAGAGTGAGTCTTGTAGTATAATTTTCTAGTATTAGTAAAGGATGGTTTCATTTTATCCTATCTTTTTATAATTTAAACCATGATTTTTTGGGGGTTATTTTGTATCCCTTAACAGTATCCAATAGGTCCTTTCTCTAATTTAAACTTTGGATATTTTGAGAGCATGTTGAACGGGACAAAATGCTAGGGCTCAAGAATTCATTGGTCATCCTTTGTAAGGCTTGTTTAAATATTGGAATGAGTTCATCCACATACTCCACATCTTTATTGAGTTGAGTTTTTAGTTCACATGATGTAAATTCCTTAATCATTCATACTTCTATTGAGCTTTTATATATATGATGTCTATGATGTTGGGTATTTGAAGTATTCAATCATGCCTGCATTTACATTAACCCTACTCAAGTATGGGATTCCATATTTTATACATTCATTGAGTTTGAAAGCATGACTTGTGAATGTCTTGAATCACGTTGGGTCGTGTAAGAGTTGAGTATGAGAAGTTTTTAAAAATCATCATTATTTCAAACTTGAGTCTTCAATTATAAATGAATTTTTTGAGATAGAGTTTGGAGTATGAAACAGTTTGAAGACACATTTCAAATGAAAGAGTTTGATTTGATGATTGAGATGATAGCGAGTTTGATAAGAGTCCAATAAAAGCAGATGAGATAATTTGATTTAATTAATTGGATTGAGTACATGAGCATATTGAGTCTTGTGGAAATAATATTGAACACTAATTTGTTATGAGTAAAGTACATAGTGTAGGATAAACGATGTGTCTTTCTTATTCCAATAGAGGACTTTGATTGATTGTGTATCAAATGAGGTTGATTGTCCCCTATCTTGGCAAAGTATTGGATGATTGCAATAATGGCAGTGCAAACCATTGTATCATCACATTCTAATAAATGATGGTTATCGATTACAAAAACTCCCTATGTGACACCGTGCATGTTGCAAAGCTTGGAAATGGAAAGGTTGCAAAAACTTTTAAACTAGGTTGGTGTTATGACCCATTATATGGCTCAAGGATCAAACCTCGGTGGCAGATAGGCTTCATAGTTGAGGTCCAAAAATAGAACAAGCTTTGTCATTGAAAGTCATTGTATGAAGGAAGAGAGCGAGTCGTGCATAGGAGTATGGCACATTGATTGAGTCGTGGAGGACACCCTAAGAGATGGAAATGTTTCTAAGTCTTGAAGGCTTCTACGAAGGATATCTATAGTTCATAAATGGAACTATGGACCATACTATTGCCTAGAAGTTTGAGGGGTATAAATATAGTATCTAGAAAATCATGACATGCAAAGTATGAGGACAAAGTACCACCCGTACTTAAAGCAAGCTAGACAAAGATGTGTAAGTCCATTTATTCAGGCCTAAACTCTAGTTTTAACTTTAGACTTTATTTGAGATTCTCCTCTCACTTTGCTTCCTATTATTGATTGCTTACCTTATGAATACTTATGATATGCTAAGATTACGTAATCAGGCCCTTTCAGGGTTCTGGTCGCCTTGTCACACCTAGGTCATAGATTGGGTCATGACAAAAGCGTATTTGACCACTATAAATTAAGAACAATCACCAAAAACAACTAAAATATACATCTATCTTTTGTATCTCAACAAAATTGAAGCACAAAAGTTAAGAACCTAAAAATATATTTATAGATATCAAATACAAATGCAACAAGAATTGACAAAATTAAATTCAGCTGCTTCTACGAGACTACCTATGGCTCGCAGGTTGAAGTATGGCTCATAAAGTCTTTTCATAGCACTCGGGCTTCAAATTGTAGCTACAGGACCTATTTTACAAAGATGAATTATAGATATCATGGATCATTCTACGACTTGTCCTGCTTATTCGTAGTCTAACAGTATTAATTTACACTTCTTTGAATCTCTTCTATGAGCATGTTCCTATGCTGGTAGAAGACCTTATAGCTCATAGTTTACTTTGTGCCTCATTCTCTACTTCAGTAGTTTGGAGCCAGAACTTTATTATGAGTTCTACCTATGGCTCATAGCTTGGATCATTCATAGACAAAACTGATTCGCTAACATTTTTTTTCCATGCTCAACTTGTCGAAACCTATTTTCCTGCAAAACAAACCAAACATATATCAAATCCACTAAAGGCACCAGAGAACATACAAAAATCATACGTTTGAAGCATGAAAAGTGTCATAAATCGAAGGCACATCAGCACTTTGGTGCAATTATGCTAAGGAATTGTTTCTCTTATAGTACACTCCTTGATAGTAGTTATTTTTTGTAGACCTAGAAAGAAATTGATTCATTATAATATCTTGTTGTGAATACTATCTGTTTTTTGTTGAGATGTGAAGGACGTGGTGTATATGTTTGTTATATTTTTCTAGTCATTTGTTAATCATAAAAACTCCATATTGTTAGACAAAGCTCATAGCGCACAGTTCTCCCCCTAGCATATCCAGCTCTTTACCCTATGACACTCTCAGTTGCATAATTTCCTAGGCATCAATAGTTATGTTTAGAATTCAGCGTAGCTCACTTTTGATGGCACATCGAAACTCGACAGGAGATAAATCTATATTAGTATTGAAAAGACTACTATCGCTAACCTACTAGTGAACCTGGTTCAGTAGTAGTACCTACCTACAAGTAAGAACATAATAAGAAGGTAGACACACAACTTATAATGGAAAAACTCCTTTCACAAGGGAGAAACAAATACTATCTACACTAGTAAGATTTTAACAACTCTTATTACATCAAAACTTAAGAAACGTCAACTTACAAACTCTCAACTCAGAACTCACAAAACTCACTATAATTGAGAGCCAAACCCACTCTTAACAATAACTCTCTCAAAGAAATACTCTTTTACAATAATTATCTCTAAAAAATGATCCTAAGAAGATTGCAAACAACTTGAACAAATAAGAAAAATCTAACTCTAGATCTTTCTTGAATGCTTTTGTTCCCGTGCTCTTTCGTGAAGAATTCTCTCTTTTCAGATTGGCAAAAGTTGTAACATCTAGAGTTAAAGATTGTTTATATAGTTTCACCCTACAGTTGTTCCATCTTGAACTCCTTATTTGTGTAGGTTATGAATTCCTTTCCTTGTAGAAGTCTTATTTTAATGCAGCTACATTTCTGAGTCCTTTCTTGATTGTGTTTCCTTATTTGGCATTCCTTCTCCTACTTGGATTCTGCTTCAGGACTTCTGGTATTCTGTCTGAACCTGGTTCTGTTTGTCATCATCAAAACAGCAAAGTTGTACCTGTATAGGTCCTAATAAATTCCCTTTTTCTTATGATAGAAAACCTTGCGTGTGATATTCCTACAAACGTCCCCTTTTTGACATCTCAAAAAGAAAATAAGCCCAGAAAAGATGAAATGCATCAGAAGCATAAGCCCAAAGACACAGGCAATTCACAAGATACAACCATTAGAACTGCTGATATTAGCCATCCATAAACATAAGCAACATAAAAGATAAGAAGACAGCTAGAAAATCAGCATTTAAAAACCAGATATACACCAAACCCGCATATGTCAACCACATCCAAAAATATATACAACCAACGTAAAAGATGTCTGTAGATATGAAATAAAGTAGTAATTACGTAGAACCAACAAAAAATAGTATAGGGAACACTAAGGGTTAGGGGATGATGAGAAAGGGTTAGACCTTAGCAACTTAAGCAGAACATCCACCCACATATCATAGTCTACCTGTTGCTAAAAGAGCTGGTCCTAAAGATGAAGAACCTCAGCTTGTGAGTCCCCTAGTTGATCCTTATGCTCATCCACTTGAACTTGGAGATGAGCTTGCTCTGTCCTAGCAACCTAAAGATCCAGCAACATATGAGACATAAATTAAGTAGCCTTAAGAGGAGCAAGTACAGTCACAGCAACAATAACAGCAATAGTAGGGAAAGGGAGACAGTAACACTCTAGGGCAATACTACGATCAATTATTTCTTTCTTCGTCAAAGCCTTGCCTACCCCAAGGGGAACTTGGTAAGCTCTAAAGATATAGGTCATTAGGTTCCCAAAAGCCAATTGGTGCGGAGCAGGTGCGGGATCAATCACCCTCGCCATATGGCCAATGATAAGGGAGGGACAGTTACTAGCTCCTACAGCTCGATGGTATACGCTATACTTATGTCTCGAAAGTTTACCTCAAGGTGGTGCTCACCCTAGGAAGAACAACTTTGCTGACAACCTTAAATAGTTGCTTAAGAAATAGATGAATCTCCCTCTTTATCACTTTCTTTGGTGTATCAGTAACCTTCTTATTTATGAATTTAAAGGTTAACACACAACTAATATAACCTTTCCAAACATTCTCAGCTATCCCTATAGATGAAACCCTCAATATCTCCCTCTAACCTAACCTTGTCAAACATAATTTCAACACCATAGACCCGAGAAATGGCAACAATACCCTTTAGCAGTGATAAGTTCTCACAGAACTCAACTATCTCAGGTTCATAAACTATAGTCTCCATATCAAGGAACAGATAAACCTAACACTAAGAGGCTAGTTTTGCTCATAGTTTCTTGACTAAAGGGTATATACGCACCTCTGGCTGAATGACCCTCCCATGCAGAACAACCTTGGACACAAAATAGTGATGTTTCCCCATAATGTTAAATTTCTCTACATGTTTATTAACCTTGGGGGAGCGGGCATGGTTGTTGAAGAAGCAGGTGCAGGTGCCCCCTCGAGAAAGGAACGCATTCTTACAGAAGAAGAGAGGGTAGTAGGAGACTTACCAATGCAGACCCATTTCTGATTGGACAATGCCCTTGCAGAGTCAAAAGCCCTCCATTTGCATCGACATATTGGCCCCCATGGAAGAGAAGCAGTAGACTTATTAGATGGATGGGCTTGGGAAAATCATTGTACTATGCTTTTGAGGACCTATAATGGCACATCATCCATGGAATTTGAGTTCTCAGGATTAAGAACATGTAGAGAAGGAGGGGTTAGAGAGCTAAAGGGACTAGGGAAGGTAGTGGGGCAGTTATAAAAGGTGGGAGTTAGGATTTGGAGAAAAGGTGTGAAAGGGAGGGGTATCAGTAAAGGATGTGGAAATAAAGAGAGTTCATTAATTAGTCGACGATGGATAGGGTGAGGTAGTTCAACATCAGTCTAGTAGGGTTTTGAGACAGTGAAAGGGGAGCGAGGCAGAGAGTGTGGTAGGTTTGATGAAAGGGAAGGAGAGAAGTGGCGTTGAGAGTCACTGATGGTAGGTAGTGGTGAAGAGAGGGTGGGTAGTGGGGATGGTGGTGGTGACTGGCTGTGAGTGGAGGAGGGAGATGATAGAAGTCCCCCTGAGATAGTTCTTTGGGTGGTCAAAGGGCAGTGGTATTTGAGTTAGAGTCGAAGTATGAGACGAGACCAGCAATTGTTCTTTCTTAGTTTCTTGAAAAGAATGGTCATTTTTAGTTTTTTGAAATGATGACTTTAATTAGGCTCGTGAATAGACTTTAAAGGATAGTCTTGGGAGTCTAAATGGTTATTAATAATTGATTGAAGGGACATGTTTGACACTGCAACTGGCGCTTAAGATCCTACGAAAAGGGGATCATTGGACTTTTTGAGTAAGCAAACTTCCTACAAAAAATAGGTTAGACTGAGAATAAGGGACCAGGTTCAGATAATAGACATATAGACATCTTCACTTAAAGAATGGATACATATAATAATAGAGATACTAGGGCAAGAGCATACCTGATGACCAAATTTTGAGAACCAGTTTCTCCCTACCTCAATGTGATGCTCCTACTTAGAAAGTAAGGGTAATATCAGCAGTTCCCAGTGAAGGTGTCCAAGTGAAATTTATTGGTTCAGGGGCCTATCAATAGACACAAAGTTATTAACCTATACAAACTTAGAATTCAAATTGAAAATAGTAGAGATATGACTTATATTCCTCTTATCAAACCCAAATCAACTCGATTAAGCTCAAAATGGTCTTGACTCAATGTCTTGGTGAAGATCTCAGCCACCTGGTCCTTAGTCTTGCAGAAAACTATTTTAATAAACCCCTTTTCTATATTATCCCCTAAGAAGTGATGTCTGACATCAATGTTCTTAGTACGCTTATGGTGCATCAAGTTCTTTGTTGTATTCATAGCACTGGTGTTATCGAACTTG